>PVKV010014751.1:0-56286 GCA_004027835.1 Alouatta palliata | reverse complement strand
CTCGTCCTCCTTCTCTTCCTCCTTCTCATCCTCCTTCTCTTCCTCCTCCTCGTCCTCCTTCTCCTCCTCCTTCTCGTCCTTCTTCTCATCCTCCTTCTCATCCTCCTTCCTTTCCTCCTTCTCTTCCTCCTTCTTGTCCTCCTTCTCTTCCTCCTTCTCGTCCTCCTTCTCTTCCTCCTTCTCTTCCTCCTCTTCCCTCTGCCTTCCCCTTTAAAAGCGTTTCTTGGCTTTGGGTGCTAATGTGGCGGTGTGTAGGAGAAGCACCTTCCAGAATCACAGCGGAATAGGCCTGTGACGCTCACCTGGGTGGGATCCTGGACCTCGAGTCCTCCACAGAGGTAATTAATGGGATGGAGAGAGGAGCCGTGAGAACCAGGTCCCCACTCACTATGAACACCAAGGATTTACAGGGTAGGATCTTGGCCATTAGGACCCCTGGGGCCGCCACCCTTGTGGTCAGCTGGCATGACCGTGGCCCCTCATCTGCTATTACACTTAATACTTGACCCTGGTCCACACAAAAGTAAGGGTGTATTTAGCAACAGGGCAGGCTTTCCTCGCACACCAGGAGCGTCTGAGCGAGTGTCTGTGCCTACAGGACTCTCGTGGGGCTGCGGCTGCCCCTCCTCCCCCCAGGGCGGGAGGGCCAGTAGCTCCAGTACCAGCCAGGGAAAGACCAGCAGCCGCCCCAGAAGCCAGTGCTAGGAGACCTCTCCCCACCCAGCGGCGCTGCGCCTTCAGCCCGGACCACCAGGCCGCCCTCCTTTCCTCGTGCACCTGCCCGTGACCGCCGGCTCTTTGCCCTTGAACCTCTCATCTGTTCACACACCAGTTCTTCCCATGGACACACTTGAGCGGGATTTACTCCAGGGGCTGGGGCCAATGAGAGAAGAAACCAAAATACACCGAGAACTTTCCCTGGTGGGGTTCATGTTCAGGTTGGAAGGGAGGCAGCTGAACAGTGCTGAGGGCTCAGGACAAAGACAGGGGCAGGGAGGAGGAGGCAGGGGGGCTGCGTTTTGGGCAGTGGGCAGCATAGGACATAGAGAAGCAATCTGTGAGTGAGATCAGCAGGGAGGAAGGAGGCCGGTGGGGCTGCAGGACCAGCTGGTGAGAAGCATGCTCCAGAGGAGACATCAGCTGGGCATGGTGGAGGCAGGAGGCAGGAGGGAGGAGGGAATAAGAAAGGGGAAGGAGGCAGGAGGAAGCAGGAGGGAGGAGGGAGGAAAAAGGAGAGAGGACGGGGAGGGGGAAGGAAGAGGGAGGAGGAAAGGGAAAGAAGGTAGGAAGCAGGAGGGAAGAGGAAAGAGGAAGAAGGTGGGAAGGAAGAGAGAAGAGGGAGGATGGAGAAGGGAGGCAGGAGGTTGGAGGAGGGAGGAGGGAAGAAAAAGGAAGGGAGGAGGGGGAGGGCAGAGGGAGGGAGGAGGAAGGAGGCCAGTGCAGCCGGAGCTGGTGAGGGAGGAGTTGAGATGGGGTGGGGAGGTAGGGCAAGACCACTCCTGGGGCTATGGTGACAAATGACTACCAACCAGGGGGCTTAACACAACAGAAGCATATTTTCTCACAGTTCTGGAGGGCAGAGGGCTGAAATTCAAGCATCGGCGGGGCCAGGACCCTGCAGGCTCTGAGCAAGGCCCCTCCTGGCTCCTCTCTGGCTCCTGGGCTGCCGGCGGCGCTCTGCTTTGCTTGCGGCTTCTCTCCGGTCTCTGCCTCCACTCTCCCAGGCCTTCCTCTCCGTGTCCTCTCCTCTCTTGTGAAGATGCGTGTCCATGCGTTTAGGGCCCATCCAGCTAATCCAGAAGATCTCATCTCAAGATCTTTAGTTAATTACATCTGCAGAGCTCCTTTCTATGGTCACATTCACAGGTGCCAGGGGTTAGGGCTTGGACACATGTTTCTGGGGCCACCAGTCAACTCACTACAGATGTCAGGCCGGGATCTTTGCATACAGGAGTGGCAAACTGTGTCCCGCTTAGAGGCAGGAATATAGGATTTCTGGTAAAATTGGAGTTGAGCTGAGGAGTGATTTGGTTGAGTCTGCTTCTTCCTGGATCAGAAACATGGGAATCCCAGGTCCTCAGAGGAGGAGGGCCCCAAGGGGTCAAGTCCAAATTGGTGCAAGTCACCTTTTGGAGCCTGGAGTTGGTCGGTCCTGGGCCTGAGGCCTGCTGTGGGTTCTTCTTGGCCAGGATGAGTGCACTCAGGCAGCAGGGTGGGGGCTGTGAGCTCACCCCTGGTTCTCAGAGGACCCTGGAGTCTTCATACACTCAACAAACTCCAAACAACACTCACCACGTGTGGGTCCTGCAGTTACAGGATAGGATGGACGAGGGCAGGCCAGCAGGGAAAGCAGCCCCACCTCCACAGCACCAGTGACAGGGGAGGGCTCAGAACCAGAAGAGAAGCAAGATCCTGTTGGTTCTGTTTCTTTGGAGACCCCTGACTAGTATGGAGGTGAAGGTTGAGGACTACAGAGCCATGGAGGATGCGATCACAATTTAGGGCAGGATGGGCACAGTCGCCGGGAGGGGTGGCCCGCTGTGGGGCTGGAGGGTGGGCAGGGCTGATCTGGGGAAGCTGGCCTGGCAGGATTGGGGCTGGACTCTCCCTGGAGTCCTGGAGGGCTTTAAGCTGGGGAGGGGTGTGGTCAAGTCTGCTTCTGCTGGACAGCAAGGAAGGAGTGTGGAGGATGCATCTGGGGTTAAGAGCCTGGAGGAGGCTCTGCCCTGAGGTCTGAGGTCCAATCACTATTTTACAATTCTCACATCCTGAGTGCAGCGTGGCTGGCTATTCATGGCACTTCTCCAGCCTGGTCTGACTTGGCCTCCAAGACCACCCTGGGAGTGGGGAGCGCTTCCCTGCACCTCCTGGCAAGGTAGTGGGGGAGGGAGGCTGGTCCTGGAAGAGTGTTCATTTCCTTTCTCAGACACCACGGCATCCTGTGGCTGGGATGGTGAAAAGGTTCCGAGTCCCATTCCTGGTTCCAGGCAAGCTGCTCAGAGAAAGTGAGGTTAGGAGGCTGCTGGTGAGGCCCAGGGCATGAAAGAATGTCTGGCACGTGGCCTTTCCTGGGAAAGCTGCAGATTTACATCCTAAGGGCAAGGAAAGAAAACATCAAGAGGCAGAGAAGCAGAGGGTTATAGGTCGCTAAGCCACATGGAGAAGCAGACTTTCATTCATCTTACTTGAAGCTGGGGACCAGGAAAATGGAGGTCTATAATTGCACCCTCGTCTGTCAAGCCCTTTTTAGAATGTGACTGGATTGTGTCCTTTCTGTTTCTTATGGGGAAGGACTCAGTGAAGTGATTGGGATGGTAAAACTGCGTTTTCATTAGCACACGCAGTGCCAGGTGAGCGAACCCCAATCTCATCTGCTGATGCAGTAAACGCTCAGGGCGGGTGGCACCGGTCGCTAGCCTGTACCTGGACCCGAGTGCCAACTTTCCCGTTTACCAGCAGTAACATCTTGGGAAGCTCATCTATTAAACAGGACTAAAAGAGCACTGAGTTCTTAGGGTTGGTTTGAAGATAAAACAAGATAATGCACGTAAGAGTCTTAGCGTGTTGCTGGTAAGCACTGAATAAGGGTCGTCACTATGATTACGTATATGTCGGTCACTGCGTCAAGAATTTAAGGATCAACGTGATCAGAACTGCCCTCAAGAGTGTTTTCTTTTTAACTTATTTTTTGTTTCAATAGGTTTTTGGGGAGTGGGTGGTGTTTCGTTACGTGAATAAGTTATTTAGTGGTGATTTCTGAGATTTTGGTGCACCCAGAACCCAGGCAGTGTGCACTCTACCCAGTGTTAATCTTTCGTCACTCACTGCCCTCTCACCTGCCTGAGTCCATTGTGTCATTCTTATGCCTTTTCATCCTCATAGCTTAGCTCCCACTTACGAGTGAGAACACAGGATGTTTGGTTTTCCATTCCTGAATTACTTCACTGAGAATGATAGTCCCTAGTTCCATCTAGGTTGCTGTGAATGCCATTACTTTATTCCTTTTTATGGCTGAGTATTCCATGAATACTTTTTTTTTTTTTTTTTTTTGAGACGGAGTTTCGCTCTTGTTACCCAGGCTGGAGTGCAATGGCGTGATCTCGGCTCACCGCAACCTCTGCCTGCCAGGTTCAAGCAATTCTCCTGCCTCAGCCTCCCAAGCAGCTGGGACTACAGGCATGTGCCACCATGCCCAGCTAATTTTTGTATTTTTTTAGTAGAGACGGGGTTTCACCATGTTGACCAGGATGATCTCGATCTCTTGACCTCGTGATCCACCCGCCTCGGCCTCCCAAAGTGCTGGGATTACAGGCGTGAGCCACCACGCCCGGCTCCATGAATACTTTTTATGGCTGAGTATTCCATGGTGTAGGTAGGTAGGTAGGTAGATAGATAGATAGATAGATAGATAGATAGATAGATAGATAGATAATAAAGTGTGATATATACACATATCTATAGATATAGATATAGATATATTTCTTTATTCACTTGTTGATTGATGGGCATTTGGGCTGGTTCCATATTTCTGCAATTGCAATTGTGCTGCTATAAACATGCATGCACAAGTTCTTTTTTGTATAATGACTTATTTTCCGCTGGAAATATATCTAGTAGTGGGATTGCTGGATTAAATGGTACATCTACTTTTAGTTCTTCAAAAACCTCTACACTGTTTTCCATAGTGGTTGTACTAGTTTACATTCCCACCAACACTGTAAAAGTGTTCCCTTTCGTCACATCCACGGCAGTATCTATTTTTTTTTTTTTTTTTTGAGACAGAGTCTCACTCATCACCAGGCGCCAGGCTGGAGTGCGGTGGCGCGACCTCGGCTCACTGCAACCTCCGCCGCCCGGGTTCAAGCAATTCTCCTGCCTCAGCCTCCCGAGTAGCTGGGACTACAGGCGCGCGCCACCACGCCCAGCTAATTTTTTTGTATTTTTAGTAGAGGCAGGGTTTCACCATGTTGACCAGGATGGTCTCGATCTCTTGACCTCGTGATCCGCCCGCCTCGGCCTCCCAGAGTGTCTGTTATTTGTTATTACGACCGTTCTTGCAGGAGTGAGGTGGTGTCACATTGCGGTTTTGACTTCCATTTCTCTGATCATTAGTAATGCTGAGCATTTTTCCACATGCCTGTCGGCCACTTGTATATCTCCTTTTGAGAGCTGTCTATTCGTGTCCTTTGCCCACTTTTTGTTGGGATTGTTTGTGTTTTTGATTGCTGATTTGTTTGAGTTCTTTGTAGATTCTGGATGTTAGTCCTTTTATAGATGTATAGATTGTGAAGATTTTTTTCCCACTCTGTGGGTTGTCAGTTCACTCTGCTGATTATTTCTTTTGCTGTGCAGAAAGTTTTTCATTGAATTAAGTCCCATCTATTTATCTTTGCTTTTTTTGTTGTTGTTGTTGCATTTGCTTTTGTGTTCTTGGTCACGAAGTCTTTGCCTAAGCCAATGTCTATAAGGGTTTTTCTGATGTTATTTTCTAGAATTGTTATGGTTTCAGGTCTTAAATTTAAGTCTTCAATCCACCATGAGTTGATTTTTGTATAGGGTGAGAGATGAGGATCCAGTGTCATTCTTCTACGTATGGCTTGCCAACTATCCCAGCATCATTCATTGAATAGGGTGTCCTTTCCCCACTTTACGTTTTGTTTGCTTTGTCAAAGATCATTTGGATGTAAATATTTGGCTTTATTTCCAGGCATGCTATTCTGTTCCATCGGTGTGTGCCCATTTTTATACTAGTACCATGCTGTTTTGGTGACTATGACTTTATAATGTTGTTTGAAGTTGGGTAATGTGATGCCTCCAGATTTGTTCTTTTTGCTTAGTCTTGCTTTGGCTATGTGGACTCTTTTTTGTTTCAATATAAAATTTAGGATGTTTTTTCTACTTTGTGAAGAATAATGGTGGTATTTTGATGAGAACTGAATTTATAGATTGCTTTTGGCAGTATGGTCATTTTCACAATATTGATTCTACCAATCCATGAGCATGGGATGTGTTTCCATTTGTTTATGTTTTCTATGATTTATTTCAGCAGTGTTTTGTAGTTTTCTTTGTAGAGGTATTTAAATTCCTTGGTTAGGTATATTCTTAAGTGTTTTATTTTAACTTTTTGCACCTATTGTAAAAGGGGTTGGGTTCTTGATTTGATTCTCAGCTTGGTTGCTGTTGGTGTATGGCAGAACTACTGATTTGTGTACATTAATTTTGTACCCTGAAACTTTGTTGAATTAATTTACCAGTTCTAGGAGCTTTCTGAATGAATCTTTACGGTTTTCTAAGTATCTGATCATATCATCAGCAAACAGTGATAGTTTGACTTCCTCTTTACAAATTTGGATGTCCTTGATTTTTTTCTCTTTTCTAATTGCTCTGGCTAGTACTTCCAGTACTATCTTGAATAGAAGTGGTGAAAGTGGGTATCCTTGTCTTGTCTGGTTTTCAGAGGAAATGTTTTTAACTTTTCCCTGTTCAGTATAGTGTTGGCTGTGGGTTTGTCATAGATGGCATTTCTTCCCTTAAGGCATGTTTCTTCTATGCCGATTTTGCTGAGAGTTTTAATCATAAAACAATGCTGGATTTTGCCAAATGCTTTTTCTGCATCTATTGAGATAATCATGAGCTTTTTGGTTTTAATTCTATTTGTGTGGTGTATCATGTTTATTGACTTGCAGATGTTAAACCATCTGTGCATCCCTGGTATGAAATCTACTTGATCATGTTGGATTATCTTTTTAATATGCTGTTGAATTTGGTTAACTAGTATTTTGTTGAGGATTTTTGCATCTTTGTTCATCAGGGATATTTGTCTGTAGTTTTCTTCTTTTTTGTTATGTCCTTCTCTGGTTTTGGTATTAGGGTGGTAATGACTTCATAGAATGATTTAGGGAGGATTCTCTCTTTCTCTGTCCTATGAAATAGTGTGAATTAGATTGGTACCAATTCTTCTTTAAATGTCTGATAGAATTCAGTTGTGAACCCACCTGTTCTGGACTTTTGTTTTGTTGGCAATATTTTTTTTTTTTGAGATGGAGTTTTGCTCTTGTTGCCCAGGTTGGAGTGTGGTGGCATGATATCAGCTCATTGCCTCCTCCCTTTCCTGGGTTCAAGTGATTCTCCTGCCTCAGCCTCCCGAGTACCTAGGATTATAGGCACCTACCACCATGCCCAGCTAATTTTTGTATTTTTAGTAGAGACAGAGTTTCACTATGTTGTTCAGGTTGGTCTCCAACTCTTGATCTCAAGTGATCTGCCCACCTCAGCCTCACAAAGTGCTGGGATTACAGGCATGAACCACCATGCCTGGCCAGCAACTTTTAAAAATTACCATTTCAATCTTGCTGCTTGTTGTCTGTTCAGAGTTTTCATATCTTCCTGGTTTAATCCAGATCTAAATCTTCCTGGTTTAATCTAGAGGAACTTATCCGTCTCCTCTAGGTTTTCCAGTTTGTGCACGTAAAGATGTTCATTATTCATTGAATAATCTTTTGTATTTCTATGGTATCAGTAGCAATATCTCCCATTTCATTTCTAATTGAGCTTATTTAGCTCTTATCTCTTATTTTCTTGGTTAATCTCACTAATGGGCTATCAATTTTATTTATCTTTTCAAAGAACCAGCTTTTTGTTTTATTTCTCTTTCGTATTTTCTTTTGTTTCAATTTCATTGAGTTCTGCTCTCACCTTCATTATTTACTTTATTCTGCTGCATCTGGGTTTGGATTGTTCTTGTTCTCTAGTTCCATGAGGTGTGACCTTAGATTGTCTGTGTTCTTTCACACCGTTTGATGCAGGCACTTAATGCTGTAAACTTTCCTCTTAGAATTGCCTTTGCTGCATCCCAGAGGTTTTGATAGGTTGTGTCACTATTATCGTTTAGTTCAAAGAATTTTTAAATTTCCATCTTGATTTCATTGTTGACCCAATGATCATTCAGTAGCAGGTTATTTAATTTCCATGTGTTTGCATGGTTTTGAGAGTTTCCTGTGGTGCCGATTTTCAGTTTTGTTCCACTGTGGTCTGAGAGAGTATTTGATATAATTTTGATTTCCTTAAATTTACTGAGACTTGTTTTGTGGCCTCTCGTATGATCTATTTTTGGAGAATGTTCCATGTGCTGATAAATTGTATATTCTGCAGTTGCTGGGTCAAATGTTCTGTAAATATCTGTTAAGTGTATTTGTTGTAGGGTATAGCTTAAGTCCATTGTTTCTTTGTTGACTTTCTGTCTTAATGATCCATCTAGTGCTGTCAGTAGATTGTTAAAGTCCCTCGCTACTGTCTATCTATCTCATTTCTTAGGTCTAGTGGTAATTGTTTTATAAATTTGGGAGCTCCAGTGTTAGGTGCATATATATTTAAGATTGATATGTTCCTGTTGGACTAGTCCTTTTATGATTGTATAATGTCCCTCTTTGTCTTTTATAACTGTTGTTGCTTTAAAGTTTGTTTGTCTGATATAAGAATAGCTACCCCTGCTCACTTTTGGTGTCCATTTGCATGGGATACCTTTCCCCACCACTTTACCTTAAATTTATGTGAGTCCTTACGTGTTAGGTGAGTCTCCTGAAGACAGCAGAAACTCACTTTGTGAATTCTTATCCATTTTGCCATTCTGTATCTTTCACATGGAACATTTAGGCCATTTATGTTTAATGTTAGTAATAAGATGTGAGGTACAATTCTATTCATCATGTTATTTGTTGCCTGAGTATTTTTTTTTCATGATGTTATTGTTATATAGGTCCTGTGAGATTTATGCTTTAAGAAGGTTCTATTTTGGTGTATTTTGAGAATTTGTTTCAAGATTTAGAGCTCCTTTTAGCAGTTCTTGTAGTGCTGGCTTTGTAGTGGCAGATTCTCTCAGCATTTGTTTGTCTGGAAAAGACTGTATCTTTGTTTATGAAGCTTAGTTTTGCTGAATACAAAAATCTTAATGATAATTGTTTCGTTTAAGGAGGCTAAAATAGGACCCCTATCCCTTCTAGCTCATAGGGTTTCTGCTGAGAAATCTGCCGTTACTCTGAGAGGTTTTCCTTTGCAGGTTACCTGATGCTTTTGTCTCCCATCTCTTAGGATTCTTGCCTTCATCTTGACTTTAGATAACCTGATGACAACGTGTCTAGGCAATGGTCTTTTTGCCATGAATTTCCCAGATGTTCTTTGAGCTTGTTGTATTTGGATGTCTAGATCTCTAGCAAGGCTAGGGGAGTTTTCCTCAATTATTCCCTGAAATATGTTTTCCAAACTTTAAGATTTTTCTTCTTCCTCAGGAAGAATGCAGCGATTGTTTTTGCTTTTCTGGGTCTAGCCGCCCTGTGGAACTACCGGGCTCCAGGCTGGTTCTGGGGAGTGTCTGCAAAGAGTCCTGCGATGCGCTCCGTCTTCAGGTTTTCAGCTGTGGTTACCAGCACCTGCTCTGGTGGAGGAAGCAGGGGAGTGAAGTGGACCCTGTGAGGGTCCTTGCTTTAGTGCACTGATTTTATATCGGTTGGCCTCTAGCCAGGAAGTGGCACTTTCAAGAGCGCATTAGTTGCAGTACTGCAGGGAGGAAGCAAACTTGCCCTGGAGTCACCTGGTTAAGTATTCAGGTTTCTCAGGCTGTGGGCAGGGCTAGAGAGCTCTCAAGAGGTTATGTCCTTTGTTTTTGGCAATCAGAGTGGGTAGAGAAAGACCACCAGGTGGAGGCAGGGATAGGCATGTCTCAGCTCAGCCTCTCCTTGGGCAGGGCTTGCTGTGGCTGCTGTAGGGGGCAGGAGTGTGGTTCCCAGTCCAGTGGAGTTGTGTTCCCAGGGGGACCACGGCTGCCTCTGCTGAGAACTACAGGTTACCAGGCAAGTGGTGAAAAATTATACAAACATTCTAATGGATACTCTAAGAAGGTAATAGTTTTACTTTTAAATCTATTAGTTATTATATCCTGGAAATCACAGACCTTGCAGCTTTCTAACACACATGATTGAAATTTTTAGATGTAAACTTAAAATATATGAGGAGTAGAAAGTTTTTCCAAATTCTTTCAGAGAAAAGTTTGAAGACCACTGACCCAAGGCATGCCTGTCAGTGCCGGACAGCTTGCCCCAGCAGGTGAGCCTTTTAACCCATCCCAAAGCTTCACGTCCTACCTCAAAGTCCATTCTGGCCTAGAGCCCTTGGAGAGGGCATGGCTTTGCAGAGAGGGAGAAGGAAGGAGCCCACACAGACATTCTCAGCATACCTGGCGACCACCCCTGCCTTACGTCTCCCCACCATAGGCTCTGCCGCCCCCCCCACCACCACTGGAGATACATTTCTGGGATTGTATGGCAAGCCCCTCCACCTGAGCAATACCTCTGCCTTCAGCCTGAGCTCCCATGACCCCACGTGGCTGCCATGAAGAGTGAAACAGTCATGAGTCAGCAAAAGCTATGAAGTAAAGAGAAGACATACAACATGGAGGTGGGGCAGAGGCTGATGGTGCAGGAAGGCTAGAAGCCAGCAAAGAGAGGGGTGCAGCCCCAGGTGGATGGGGGGGTCCATGGTGGCCGCCTCCAGAGCTCTTGTGAGCCTCCTGTACCCTTCTCTCCAGTGTCCCATGCAAATTGACTATCTTAGAGAGGGACTCCTTTCTCAGGGCCCAGGAACATAAGGGCTGATATAAGTCTGTGGGGTGTAAAATAGGTTATGCCCATCTCACCCCATTGATCAGAGCCAGTTACGTGGTCAAGACCCAAGTCAACGGGGTCTGCTTACAAGGAAGCAGGGAGTGAGTCATTCCAAACAACAATGCCATCTGCTGCAAACCTGTCTTGAACAGCTTGGTCACCTTGGAAATCATTTCAGTTACATTTGAAAGACTCAGCATGGCTAATCTGCACTTCCTTCCCTGTTCAAAGGTACAGTTCCTTCCAGCAAAGGGCATACACCAGCTAACTGTTGTTGCCTAAATATATGAGAGAGCTAGTCCTAGCACCCAGTATTCTCAGCGAGTTATCTTGCTTTGCCCAGATTCTTTCTCAATTACAACACATTATTTGATAGTGATTGAGGGATGAGAGGAGCAAGGCCAGTGAACCAAAGCCATCACTATCCCTGTCACCCCATTCATACCACCCCCAATTAGCACACTTCCATCCGCACTGCACCCTTCACACAAGTATGCGTCCAGCTGGGAAATACTTGGTGCCTGAGGGGTTTATGGCTCCTTGATTGATTGTTAAAGCAGGCTTCCTTCGGGAGGAGACCTGGACATCATCCCGGCCGGGATGAGCAAGCGTTCTGTTTTTATTTGTAAAGTGGGAAAATGGCTGTCGGGCTCAGCTCGCTGCAGGCAAATGCGTTTTAGTCTGAAGACTTCTGCTCCCAGTCCTCCTGTCCTCATGGAGGATCAAGGTCTGATGTGGGTGTGAGCCAGGCTCTAGTGAGAGGGGCCATGCCTGCTACCTGCTGCCGGGAGGAGAGGATGGGGCAGCTCCCATCCCCACCCATGCCAGCTCCTGGCCACTGCCTTCCAGCCTGGGGTTATTCGGAGGCCTCGCTGGCCTCTGCAGCCTGGGCCCTGGGCCCTGACAGTCTTTCCTGCAGATGCCTGCCTGCTAGAAAACTGGGGCTCTTTTCTAGGTTCAGCTTCACTAGGTTGGACAGTTGGCCCATATCACACGGACCATTCTGACCACATCAGGGAGGGGAGGGTTCTGTGACAGAGTGGGGAGATGAGGTTTGCTGGAGTGGGAAAGGCAGGGTGACAGGCCACACAAGAGCCCGATCTCAATCAGTGCAGAGAAAGCATCTGGCAAAATTCAGCGATGATGTATGATTTTTTTAACCCTTTTTCCATTTAAGAAAAAAAAATTCAGCTCATTGCCAGCACTCATGTAATTTTACATAAACACACTCTTTGAGGCTGAAGCAAATCTGACTGATTTTCAGTGTGAAAATAAAACATAAAAACTCTTCTTGGAACTAACATCAGAATTGTCTGAATCATCAGAATCGTCTATTTTGGAAAAACTGGATTCATCCAATGAATCCTCGGCCAACAACTGTCGGAGAGCGATGTTGGAATCACAGGGAGGAATGTTACATTTCCTAGGAGCTGACATTTTCAGCCATCGAGAAGTACTCTATTTTGTAAATGGAAATACCACTACCAGAAACAGAATGCTATAAATAGAATAATGTCTTTTGTGTCCAACGTCGATATACTAGAGCAATGCAAAAATAATCATAAGAGCGAGATATTTCATGGCAAAGTTGCCTCAGGGTAAGCACCACAGCTGCAAGGGCTGCCAGTGAGTATTCTCAGGGAAAATAGGAAAAAGATTACAAAAAAAAAAAAAAAAAAAAACACTCCCAGAAACTAGGAGAAGCAAAGGATTTTTCAACTCAAAAAAATTACATCTACTAAAAATCTACAGCTCACATAATTTACGGTAAGGAAACCGAATGCATTCTCCCTGTGATCAGGAGCGAAGCCAGGGTGTCTGCTCTCACCGTGTCCGTTGGACGTTGTACTGGAGGCACTGGCTGGGGCAACACGGCAAGCAAAAGAAAAGGAATTTATACAGTTTGAAAAGGAAGAAATACAACTGTTGTAATTCCCAGGTGACAAGATCATCTGTAGAGAAAATCTGAAAAGATCTATTAATAAGCTACGAGAAGAAATAAGTTTGGCAAGGTTAAAGAAGAACTGGTCAAGGTTCAAAACTCTATACTATTTCCATACACTAAGAAGAATTAAATGGGAATTGAATTTTTTCAAAAACTATCATTTATAAAAACATAAAGTACTGTAAAATTAGTATAACAAAAAATGTACAAGACTAGTGCACTGAAAAAGAAGAAAAATACACAGAAATTAAAGATTTATCTCCATAGAACGTTGTATCATGTTCACGAATGGGAAGTCAGTACTATTAAGATGTCAATTCGGCCAGGCATAGTGGCTCACGCCTGTAATCCAAGCCCTTTGGAGGCCAAGACAGGTGGATCACCTGAGGTCGGGAGTTCAAGACCAGCCTGACCAGTATGGTGAAACCCCGTCTTTAAAAAAAAAAAAAAAAAAAAAAGATGTCAATTCTCTTCAAATTGATCTATGATTAATGCAATCCTAAGAAGAATTCCAGCAGCTTTCTGTTTTATAGAATTCACCAAGCTGATTTTGTATTTATAGAGAAATGCAAAGGACTGGCAATAGTAAAAGCGTTTATTTATTTTTATTTATTTATTTATTTTGAGACACAGTCTCACTTTGTTGCCCAGGCTGGAATGCAATGGTGCAATCTCAGCTCACTGCAACCTCTGCCTCCTGGGTTCAAGCGATTCTCCTGCCTCAGCCTCCTGAGTAGCTGGGATTACAGGTGCCTGCCACCATGCCAGGCTAATTTTTTTTTTTTTTTTTTTGTATTTTTAGTAGAGACAGGGTTTCACTATGTTAGTCAGGCTGGTCTCAAACTCCTGACTTCATGATCTGCCCACCTCAGCCTCCTAAAGTGCTGGGATTACAGGCATGAGCCACCATGACTGTATTTTTTTTTAAGTAAAAAGAACAAAGTTGGAAGACATATGCTACCTGATTTCAAGGCTTTGTATAAAACTACAGCTATCAAGGCTGTGCAGCATTGGCATAAGGACAGCTGTGTAGATGTGTGAACAGAACAGAGCCCAGAAAAAGACTCAAACATGTATGGTCACTAGATTTTCAACAGAGGTGCCAAGATAGTTCACTGGAAGGAAGGACAGCCTTTCAGAAATGGTGCTGGAGCCATGGGTATGTCTGTGCAAAATTAAGGAGCCTCTAGCCTTACCTCACACCACATACAAAAATTCACTTGAAGTGAATTGTGAACCTAAATATAAGAGCCAAAACCCTAACATTTTCTATGAGAAAACATAGGAGAAACATATGATCAGGCAAAAATTTCTTACTTAGGACATAAATAAAGTGGGCCAGAAAAAAACTGATGGACTAGACTTTATGAAAACTAAAAAGTTTTGTTCCTTGAAAAGCACCATTTAGAAATTTAAGATGGAATGCAGTCCTGAAGAAAATATTTTCACATCTATCCAATTAAGGACTTATATGCAATCTATACAGGGCTCTTACAAGGCAATATAATAAGAAGACAAACGTTCTGATTAAATGGCATAGGATTTCATGCACATTTTACTTAAGAAGGTATATGAATGTTTAATAAGCACATGAAAAAGGCTCTCAATGTCATCAATCATTAGGGAAATGCAAACTAAAACCCCAGTGGGACCCCACAGAGGACCCACTGGAGAGGCTGGAATTAAGCAGACAGACGATACTGAGTGTTGACGAGGAAGTGGGGCAACGCCACTCTCCTGTGTTGCTGTTGGAAACGCACAACACTACAACCACTCGGGAACACAGCTTGGCAGGTGCTGATTTATTGCTGGAAATAGATGCTCAGTGCCGCAAAGAAAAATTAGCACTGAGACAAAGGATTTTTTAGCAACGCAATTTTTACTTCCTGGACTGCCGAAAGGGTACCCTCACTAGTCATCATGCCACGAGAATGCAATGAACAAAGGAAAAGCAAATGTATCCCTTATGCATTTGGGGTCGTCCTTACTGCTGTGTCTGATCTCCATTGGTTAGAGCCAGACCTCACAATCTAAACTAAAACCCGATTGGCTAACAACTTAAAACTTTTCTAAACGGGGAAAAGCAATGGAGAGCTGGGACATGCCTGTGAGCACGTCCAGCACAGATATCTTGGTTAAAGTACAAGGACATAGAATGTACTACATGTCTGTAAGCACGGCATGTCTAACAGCTACATAGGATAGGGCTTCACAGTTATTAGCACACTTATTCTTTAACAACGAAGGAAACGTTAAAAAGTAACTTTTCTACTTCCCACATTTGCCGAATGGTCCAGCAACTTCACTTTTGGTATTTACCTAGGAGAAATGAAATCATAAATGCACAAAAAGATGTTTATGTAAATATTTATAGCAGCTCTATTTCTAACAGCCAAAAGTTGGAATACAAGTTTTGTGGTATTCCCACTGTGTGCAAGTTCCACCATCTACACCAGAGCGAGGGCTGGCAGCAGAGCCCTGGTTCCCACTGTGTGCAAACTCTACCATCTACACCAGAGCGAGGGCTGGCAGCAGAGCCCTGGTTCCCACTGTGTGCAAACTCTACCATCTACACCAGAGCGAGGGCTGGCAGCAGAGCCCTGGTTCCCACTGTGTGCAAACTCTACCATCTACACCAGAGCGAGGGCTGGCAGCAGAGCCCTGGTCTGGAGACCTGGAGGTGAGACCTTCTCTGTTCCCAAAATGTCCACTAACATGGGAGCAGATTAACAAATTGTGCTGTATTCATATAACAGAATGCTGTTCAGAAACGAGAAGGAAGCAACCGTGGCTGCACAGAACATCGTGCGCGAATCTCACAAGCATAAACTGAGTGAGGAGTCTGATGCAAGAGAGGAAACGGTACACACTTTCATTCTTAAAACTCTAGAAGAGGCAAAACTGTAGCAGCAGGGAGAAGACCAATCACTGCCAGGGCTGAGTAGAATGGGATTGGATGCAAAGGAGGAGGAAAGAACTTTCTGGAATCATGAAATTGTTCTGTATCTTCATTATGCCCAAAGCTATACTCTTTAACTGTACACATAAAATCGGTGAAATTCATTGCATACAAATTATAATTCAATTAAATGGATAAAAATACATCAAGAAAGGACTAAGACATATCAGACAAAACAGGCAAACATGAATTTGGAAAACTACAGAAGATAAAGTGGAAGTCGTTAAAAATCATTAGATGAGTCCAGGGGAAACCTATATTGATAATAACGATCTTTAATGCAAACACTACTTGCCACACACTTTTTGTGTGAGCATTGTATGAATCAAACACACTTAGAAATGCGAGAGGAAAGAGAAACTCAATTTTTATGACAAACTTTTTTTTTTTTGAGATGGAGTTTCACTCTGGTTGCCCAGGCAGGAGTGCAGTGGCACAATCTCAGCTCACCACAACCTCCGCCTCCCGAGTTCAAGCGATTCTCCTGCCTCAGCCTCCCGAGTAGCTGGGACTACAGGCATGCACCACCATGCCCAAGTAATTTTGTTAATTTGTTTAGTAGAGATGGGATTTCTCCATGTTGCTCAGGCTGGTCTCAAACTCCCAACCTCAGGTGATCTGCCCACCTCGGCCTCCCAAAGTGCTGGGGTTACAGACGTGAGCCACCGAGCCCGGCCTATGACGAACTTTGACACAGATCTTCCGACAGCCCGCTAAGATCCAGAGTGAGAACAGGTACACTTATTTCCAGCTACATGTTGGTCAGGTTAGGGAAAGCCATGTGAAGCCGTGGTTCTGCATGTGGGCGTTTAAAACCAAATTGAAGGCCTGGTTTTAAATCCGCCTTTGCCGTTGGGTTGGTGTGTGTCATCAGACAAGTTTCTTAACGTAAGCCTCAGTCCCACAAGTGTTAGGTTTGTGGAGTTAACTGAGAAGATCCAGAAGAACAGCCCTCTTGAAAAGCAGCTTCAGAAAGGCATCGAATCTCACCCTTCTGATTCACTGCTGTATGCCCGGCACAGCACAGGTGCTCTAATGTGTCTTAAACAAGTGGGTGTGAACGTCATCTTCCTGGTACCAAATAAACTCTCAATAAATCATCCTCACTGTTATACTTGATTAACACATATTTAACTTCATGCCCTAAATTTTCTTTTTAAGCATTCATGGAATGCTTATCAAAAAAAATTTGCATACCATGGGAAAAGAAGCTTTAATTTAGTCCAAAAAATAGATTTTATAGCAACGTATTTCACTGTAACTCAGCGAAACAAAAAATTAGCAATAAAAGAATGATCAAGAAGAAAATTCACAAAGCCCTGGCAATTGTGAAATCACTCTCCGATGATGTTTAAGAAGTTTCACTGAGTCTGGTATCTTGTCAATTCTTGTTTTGAATTTGAATCTTTACTTCCTGTATTTAAGCAAATGGTTTTCTTGGCATTTTCATCTCTGTTCTCTTGCTCATTTGAGATGGTTTCTCAGGTTTGTTCTTCCTGCTCCGGATTTAAGTTTCTTTTCCTGCATTCATTCACTCAGCAAACACTGACGGAGCCTCCCTGCCCGGCCCAGTGCACGCAGCTTCACTTGTGATCTTTGTCATCCAGGGCAGAATTTAGATGGGGTCCTCGCCCTTTCTTTCTGGGGCAGCCTTCACTCCACAGGGGCAGGTCCTGCTGTGTGCAAGCTCCACCATCTACACCACAGCGAGCATTGGCGCCAGAGCCCTGGTCTGGCGACCTGGAGGTGAGACCTTGCCCGCTCCCAAGCTGGGGCCTTTGGTCTCCTCAGCGGTCATGGGGAGGCTGAGATTCTTCTGCAAAGGAAGCTGTCCCTGCAGGCCCCCGCTTCACAGCCCTTCCTAAAGTCACGTGATGCCCCAGGAGGGAAGATCCCAGCTCCTTTGCTCAACCCAGGAGGCTCCAGGCTTCAGTGGTCCCTTGATGGGCTGCGGGAGGAAGGGAGATCTGCATAGGTCAGCTGGGGCCCCCCAGGGTGAGCAGCCAGTGGGTGAGTGGGAGTTTCTCCTCTGTCCTCTGGCTTAGCATTCTGCCTGCGGTGTGCACAGCTCGGGACATGGCTCTGCCCATCCCTGTTGATGGCAGAGTCAGTATCTGTCCCGCACTTTAGCAATTGGCTTTTCTGCCATGTTTTAGCGTGGTTGGCCGGTTTTTGTGTTTCAGTAAATTTTCATCAATGTTTTAGCTGTAAGCAGGGGACAGACAGCTCAGTGCAGAGCTGCAGGCTTTCCTGAAGGTTAACCCTGGGCCTTGCCAGTCTCAGATGGGCTAACTGAGGGCCAGAGAGGTTAACAAACTTGTCCAAAGCAGGAGCTGATCTGCAGAGAAAGCCCACTCAGGCTCTAGGTTTCTGCGTCCGAGACCAGCAGGCTTCCCAGGAAGTCATTTTGCTCCAGCAGCCCTGAAGTTCAAAGACAGTACCATACGGCCTCCTTTCAGAGTCCAAGGGGTGTCAGTGAGGGCATCTGCTTACATGGAGGACTCAGGGACCAAGAGCGCATCCAGCCTGCAATACCTGAGGAAAGGAGTCTCCTCTGCTCTTCCAGGCAGTGGGCACGTGGGGCCTGTGGAACTGAGGCAGATTCTGAAATGTTGGCCTCGGACACTGGCTAGAAGGACAGCTGGCAGCCTCTGCAGCATGGGGCTTTTAAGTTCCCATCTTGGCCAGGTGCGATGGCTCACGCCTATAATCCTAGCACTTTGGGAGGCCATGGAGGGCGGATTACAAGGTCAGGAGTTCGAGACCAGCCTGACCAACATGGAGAAACCCCATCTCTACTAAAAATACAAAATTAGCCAGGCATGGTGGCACATGCCTGTAATCCCAACTACTCGGGAGACTGAGGCAGGAGAATCACTTGAACCTAGGAGGTGGAGGTTGCAGTGAGCCGAGATTTCACCACTGCACTTCATCCTGGGCAACAAGAGCAAAACTCTGTCTCAAAAAAAAAGATTCTATCTTGCAGCACCTCCAAACAGACAGTGCACCCCAGTAGCTCCAGTAGAGAGATCTTCCAAACCCAGGCAGTTCAACTGCATCCCAAAGGCCACCACTTCCAGTAAACCCTCCAGGGGCCCAGCTGATACCTGCAGACACCAGGCCTGCACGGGCCACGAGGGGATGTCATGCTTAGGGTGTCTGGGAGCTTCAGGAGCCAAAGAATCGAGCGTTTCCCTAGTGAGAATTTAGGTGAGCCTTGATTTTAGTTTTTTTTTAAGGAAGATTCTTTTTCATTTTATTGTTTGAACATTGAGTCAGCTGGGAACAAAAGAAAGCAAGTTTGTCCTAAACAGGACTGTCTTCCATGGCAGGAAAACCACCCAGGAAAAGTGGCCATGAGGGCTTCAGCTGTGGGGCTGATCTTAGAGGAAAGAAACACCGTGAGCCACGCTGGTGCAGATCCAGGCTGTGTGCAGGGCGGTGCTGTCCCTGCCACGAAACCACTGGGGAGACAGTGCTCCCTCATCCTGCAGGTGCTTTCCAGGAGGAGAATCTGCCTCCTTCAGAACAGTGTGAGGATGGATCAGTGACTAGCCTCAGCCACAGTTCTAGGGGCGAGCTAGTCTCAACCACACGCAATGGTAGGCTAGCCTCATCCACAGCTTCCACAGTGAACTAGTTTTATCCACACACAATGATGACCTAGACTCAACCACAGCTCCAGGGGTGAGCTAGCCTCAGCCACACACAATGGTGAGCTAGCCTCATCTGTAGCTCTAGCAGTGGGCGAGCCTCATCCACACATTGATGGTGAGCCAGCCTCCTCCACAGCACGAGCACCAACAGTGAGCTAGCCTCGTCTGTAGCTCCCATGGTAAGTAGCCTCATCCACAGCTCCAGAAGTCAGCTAGGCTGATCCACACACTGAGAGTGAGCTAGCCTCGTCTGTAGCTCCCATGGTGAGTAGCCTCATCCACAGCTCCAGAAGTCAGCTAGGCTGATCCACACACTGAGAGTGAGCTAGCCTCGTCTGCACATCAGCGGTGAGCTAGTCTCATCCACGGCACCAATGACGAGCTAGTTTAACGTCAGACAAGTGTTCAGCCCAGACATTCTGATTCCTCCTCAGGGATGGGAAATGGGATACTGCACCCAACTTACAATGAAAAACCACCTTATAACAAATTTTCAAAGTGCTTTCAGTGGCCACATACAGAAAGAAACAGTTTCACAGCCAAACTTGCTCCAGGATGCTGGGGTGAGGGATGGAGCTGTGGGGACGGGAGTGGTGGAGTGAGTGGGGCAGCCATAGGAGGGGAGGGGAAGCTAAGTCCAGCAGCCCAGGATGTGGTCATGGAGTGACTCGTGCTGAGTAACTGGGAGGACTCAGGAGTGCTGATGCCTGGACATCCTTCTAGCTCTGACTCACGTCGGGAAGATCTTTCAAAGTCTTTTCATCTTGCAGAGAGGCAGAGCATTCTGGGGACCAACACTTCCTGGGCAGCACTCGGAGAGTGGGTGACTCTGCAGAGAGCACCTGTCGGGTGTGATATGGGACTCAGAGCTCAAAATCTGCATTTAGCTGACAATGAACTGCAAACTCTGAAAATGTTCACAGTTATGCAGAATAGTCTAGAAATCCTCAGCCCACTGGAAAACTGTGTAGTTCAGGGAGTGTCACCAACAGCTGGAGGTGATGCTGGGACCAGTCAGTGAGGTTGACCGCACCAGGAAAGAGGAAGGAGTCCCAGTCAGGGCCAAAACAGAGCTTTCACTGATGCCTGGGCGCGCTTTGTCCATTCTGTTTGTGGATTTGGTTGAGTGTGCATGGGTATTAATTTCTCAGGGCCACTGCAGCCTGTGACCACAAACCGGATAGCATAAATTGACAGAAACTTATTATCTCACAGTTCTGGAGACCGGAAGTCCAAAACTAAGGTGTGGGCAGGGCCATGTTCCCTTGGAAGGCTTAAGGAGGCTCCTTCCTGCCTCCCTGAGCTTTCAGTGGCTCCAGCCCCTCCTCGGCTGGTTTTGCAGCACTCCAGTCTCTGCCTTCTGCTCTGAATTCACATGACCTTCTCTCTGTGTCTCTGTGTCCTCTTTTTCTCTTATAAGGACAACAGTGATGAGATTTGGGGCCCACCCTGCATGCAGATAATCTGATCTCAAGATTGTTACCTTAGTTACATCTGTGAAGCCTTACTCCGAAATAAAGTTGCACTCTGAGTTCTCGGTGGACGTGAATTTGCGGGACAGGGCAGTCTTCAACCTACCATGGTAAGTATCTAATTTTCTGCATCTCTATTTCACCTATATTAATACTGATGGCAGCATCTGTGCCAGACGGCCTGCCGCTGCCATCACACCAGCTGCAGCAGGGAGGTGCAGCTGGGGTTCCACACTCTGCGGAGCCGGAGGCAGCCGGGGACAAGTAACATCCACCCCTTCCAAGTTGGGATGGGAGCTCTCCAGGTGCCGCTGCTGCTACCCAAACCACGGCTGCAGACCTGAGCCTCCTGCTCCACTGAGCAGGCAGGATCCCTGCCTTCCTGAGAGGGGGCTGCAGCCGCCCAGATTGTGGCTGCAGATCAGGCCCTTCCACTTCACGAAGTAGGCAGGAGCCCTGCTCCTGCCCTAGGCACAGCTGCAGCCATCCAAACTGGGGCTGCAGACCTAGGCATCCCTGCACTGTTGAGGGGACCTGGGAAGGTACCCTTGTCTTTGCAGGCTCGGAGGCACCTGCTCCTGCTGCCTGGCCTCTCAGCACTCCTGGCACTCACTCTGATCTCAGAGCAGAGGTAGGGCCGACTCCAGGCACTGTCATGGCCCAGGAAGGTGTGCACACACTTGGGGCAGTGCTGACATGCCAGCCTCATGCTGTTTCAGTGCCCTCTGGACTTTGGGCACAGAGGGGCATGGGAGGGGAAGCAAATGGGGAGTTGAGGGCAGCCGGGCACTAGCCTGCAGGTGCCCCTTGGTGCCAGCAACCTGAGTGACATGAATGACCACAGGAGGCAGACAGGCTTCTGGGCAGAAGAGGGAGGGTCTCCAGTGAAGCCCCACCTTCAGGCCAGGGCAGGCATAAAACCTGGGGGCTGGGCTGCCAGTTCTGAGGACCAGAGGGGAAAATCATGATGCTTTCTCATGGGCACACGCATGGTTGCCTATGGACCAATCAGCACGGACATACCCCCTCTGAGACCCAAAAAAGCTCCAGGCTCAGCCAGAGAAGGGCAGAGGACAGAGATGAAGACGATGGAAAGGATGGATGACCAGCTGCAGAGAGGAGCTATCCTGCAGCTATCCTGATAGCAGACGACAGGATGACCAGTTGCAGCGAGAAGCCACCCACTCCAGGGCTTCCTCTCTGCTGAAACTGAACACTCAACAGGACAACATGCCTACAGGGCGTAGCTACCCACTGCGGGTCTCCTCTCAGCTGTTCTAACACTTACTGAAACTTCTCTTCGTCTTGGTTACCTTCCACTTGTCTGCGTACCTCATTCTTCCTGGACACAGGACAAGAACTCAGGCCAAGGTGCCGCTGGCCACAGAGATTTCTGGCCGGAATAGTGACACCCTAGAGATCCCATAACAGTACCAAGAGGGAGAAAGTAGTTTTTAGTCAATCTTTTCTTAGGGGACATGGTTTATGAAGCTGGTGGGAACAAGATAACCAGATTGGGTGGACGATGAGACCCTTTGGGCACACTCAGCACCAGTAAGTAGCTGGCAATAATAAGGTGCTGGTTTGACAGAGGGCGGGAAGGTTTCCTCCAAGGCTTGGGTTTTGCAGGGCTGAGACCACAGCCCTGTTATAGGAACAAGCAGTGAATCATGGCCGAGGAGGCAAGTGCAGGGTGGGGCCTGCCTGCTGGTGGTGCCAGAGAGCAAGGCAGGCTGGAGGGCATCCTCTGGGTAGGCTGCAGGAATCCCATCCTCTGTCCTTCCCTATAAAACCTTAGGTGGAATCCAGATTTTGCACTCGTGCTTGGCGGAAGAGTGTTCTTCCTGGAGAATTCTCTGAGGCATACATCGAGGATAGAAGCAGGGAAGAACTGAATTTGCGTGGGAAGAAAACCAACAACCAGTATGTCGGCCCAGCTCACAACAATCTCAAGAGCTTGCAGCCAGGGTGGGGCTGCGGCCATGAGCTGGGAGATCAGCTCCTGTCAACCAGTAGCCCTTGTTTAAAAGTAAAAAAGGTGGAAGGGGCTTTTGCTCTCTGGGAAGTTGAGTCTTTGAGCTGTCTAGGCCCTGTGACATTTGGCATCTAGATTTTGGCGGGTATCTGGCCAGCAGCACCTGCTGGTGTCGGAAGACAGGTCCGGGCCTGTTCTTGTCCTAGAGTGCCCATGATGCAGTCTCACGGATGACCAGATGTGCTGCTCAAAACCACCATGTAAGAAGGGTGGGGTGGTGGCTGTTTATATTATCCCAGTGCTGTGGTTTGGATATTTGTCCCTTCCAAAATTCATGTTGAAATTTAATCCCCAATGTGTCAGTATTGAGATGTGGGACATTTAAGAGGTGATTTGAGGGCTTTCCTTTAATAAATGGATTAATCCATCCAAGGATAAATGGATCAACAGGTTATCATCGGAGTAGCCCTGGGGATGCCCTGAGCCACCTCAGTACTCTGCAGAGTCCCCACCAGCAAGAAGGGCATCACTAGATGCAGCCCCTCAACCTCAGACTGCTCAGCCTCCATGACTTAAAAAAAAATTCCTTTTCGTTATAAACTACCCAGTTTCAGGTGTTCTATTATAAGCAACAGAAAACAGACTAAGACACTCAGCATTCTGAGGAAGAAACTGAGGCTCAGCATTGGCCCCAAGGGAGGTGCAGTGCCGGATTTCAAAGCCAGGTTATCGGGGATCTGCCTTCTCTCACCTTTGATTTCTCTGAATCTCAAGCCAAAGCTTTTTCTAGTACTGTGTGCTTCCTCTGCATCACAGGTGATGGGCAAGAGATCATGACTGACTATTTTATTTTACAGTTTTGTGGAGACAGGGACTCACTCTGTTGCCCAGGCTGGTCTTGAATTCCTGGCCTCAAGCCATCCTCCTGCCTCAGCCTCCCAAAGTCTTGGGACTACGAGCATGAGCCACTGCACCCAGCCAAGATCATGACTTTTATTGGGAACACGCACTGGCTGCCTGTCTGCCTTGCCCCAGATGTGCTGTATCTGTTAACCACCTCATAGTTCTCAGGGGCCAGGCCTTCTGGCTTGCCTTCCAACCTGCCACTCGTTGCCATGTTTGTGCCCACCTTGCTGCTGATGGAGAAGTGCCATAGCTAGATCCTATCATTCCAGGATTCTGTCATCGTCACTTCCGTCTAGGAGCCCACTCCTGCAATGGCATCCCCCCAAACTCCCTGCCTGCAGAGGATGCACCCCACAGAGCTTCTCAGGGATGCTGGCACCCCTCGCTGACACATTCCGACGACTCCACAGCTCGCCCTGTGGCCCTGTCCTCCCTCTGCAGCCCTGCAGGCCTTGGTCGGTGATGTTACCCCTCAAGTCTACTTGCTGTCTGGTGACCAGGAGGGGAGGTGGGGGTTAATCCTTTGTGTGTGGAGTGTGTGTGCTGTCTCATAAGGCAGAGGTCTCCAGGTCCCCCAAAGCAAGGGCAGAGCCCTAGGTTTTAACCAGGAAGGAGGGGGAGTATCCACAGCTCCACTGTGTCAGGTGCTCCAGGATTCCCACGTTTTCACGTACACGGACTTAGCTTTTGCTAGTCTGTATCTCAGCATCCCAGGCTTCTCTTCCAGTCAGGGCCCTGACTTTGGTGGAGCGTGGCAGTTGGGAGCAAGATCTGTGGTGGGACCCAGACACAGCAGGGCTTGATTAGAGGTGGCTGATTGAACCATGGAGGGCAGAGAGAAAGGAGCAGAGACACTAAGTCCTCTGTCTCTGCCCCATTCCATAAAGTCTCATAAAATCTATATCAGAATCACGGCTGGGGTAGAGTTAACAGTTGGTTAGGGAAAATGAAGCAGGACGGGAACAGGACCCAAACAGACCGTGAAACATCAAGGACCCTGAAACATGGACAGACACACAGGATGCCCGACACTCTGTCCTCTGAGCACGAGGCAGTGAAACATGCATTAGTGACAAACATGGCAGCACTGTGCCCTGACCACTGCTCTTGAAAGAGACCTTCCTAGGAAACAGATCAAGGAACAAATGAAGACCCAGGAACAATTACGCTTAAAATCGAATTGAAATGATTGTGGTCACAGCAGCCCTTAAAAAGATTTCCAGGGCTTTGAATATCTTCATCAAACCAAGAAAAGAAAATGACCAAACTGAGTCTACAACCTATGATCTTAAGATCATAAGAAAATTGGAGGGAAAAATAAAAATGCAAGTAGAAATAGATGGATTTACATATGAGAAAAGCTTAAATGAGTTGCTAAAACGAAGAGCTCATCCCAACAAAACAAATTAGAGGTGTATTTAGAATTCACCCAGAGCAAGGTTGCTTGACCACGCCCTGTGATGCTTCTGGCCGACTCACGTTTGGGGGCGCCCTGCGCTGTGGGGTGCTCCACACCCGCCCTGTCTCCTACCTACCAGACACCAGGAATATTCTTTCCCCCAAGTCATGACAAACAAAAATGTCTCCAGACTTTGCCAAATATCCCAAAGGAAAAAAAGTCATTCGTAGTGGAGAATGACTCCCCTCAAATTTAACAAACGATCAGGAAACCCATTGTATCTTGTAGGCTATCTGACAGAGCTTATCCTTTTAAGGAACAAGTCATTTTTATGGTATATAATTTGTCTCTGGGCATTCTTTGAGATACATGTCATGTGATTAGAAAACCTGAAAAAGATTAAAGACACAAAAGTATGACTCTGGGGGTTTGGCAGTGAGCAGGGGCAGGAGGGAGAGCAGAGACCAGCGGGAAATGTGGCTTTCTTAAGCAGGGCTTGGAAAGAGGTGCCTGGGAGGAGTGCTGGCTTGTTGATGGGTAGTGACAGTAGAAGCAGTGATCACACATCTTCTACAATGATTACACTGTGTATCACTGTGTCTGGAATGTAAAAATGTCACCCAACTATGGTCAGAAATGAGCAGCTCATGGGCACCACCAGGGTCACCAATGCTGGGCAGCAGGCAGCTCCTCTGCTTCACCTGGCTCTGCAGGACAAGCCTGTGCCTTCTAAGCATGACCGGGCAGAGGCTCTCTGGTCACCATACGGCCTGTCCTGTACAGACGCCCTGGGGTCTGCCCACCACCCTGATTATCGTCTATGAACACCCTGTGTTCATCTCCTTCCCGGTGGCCAGAAGGGCCTCCCAGTTGCTCTCCTGATGCTGTGGTAACTAGAGTATCCATGCCTGTGTGCCAGGGGCTACCTCCTGGGCTGCAAATCCCCAGGCCTCCGGACCAGAGCTGGGCTGTGTTTCCGGCTCATCGTGCGGCTTGAGTTGCTACAAGCTGCTGGGTTTCCTGGCAGGTGGACATCTGCTGGGGAAGAAGGGCTCCTTTGCCCACAACAGGAGCTCAGCCGAACGCTTCTGCTTTCTGCATTTTGCTCTGGGGCCCCAGCCTGTGTCGTGCCTGCCATGGAGCCCTTCTAGGACATACACAGCCATCCGTGTCCACTTCTGTGCAACTGCTCAAGCCAATGTCAGGGACTTAGTCTCACTTCTCAAAGTAAAGTTTGTATTCTTAACAGTCCGCAGGGTTACTCTGACTCCACAGTGAGCAGCTCATCTGTTTACTCAGGGTGACCCGATAGGTAGGTGACAGGCTTTCAGCCCAGGCCTTTGTCCCTGTGTTATTGTTAATATCCTTTCATTTACAGAGGTGGCCCAGTTTGGACAAAACGTCTGTGCTTACCCTGTGAATAGTGCATGCTCCTGGATACTCGTGTGCTGGGGAATCCCTCTTAAGACACCTGGAAATCTAAATCCTTCCAAGCACTAAACCGTACGGACAGTTGAGGATTTGGGTGGAAATCCCAGGACCACGTGGACTCTGCCTTCCTAAGGAGACTCCATGGCAGGGGCAGGCCCTTTCTTGATGACGTGGCACTTCAGCCTTCCTCTGTTCTGCCCTGGCCGCTGAAGCCCACCTGGGTCTCGTCAGAACGCCTTTCTGCCTTCCAGTGCTCCATGTCCTCTGCTTCCTTTGGTCAGTGATCTTTGCAAAGCGGTTTTCGTCATGGCTGCAGCACTGCTCCCGGCTGGACAGGTCCACCCCTGCCTATCACTATCTTCTGGGACCTGCTGGGGCTGAGAATGCACCTGGGAGAGCTTCCGTTCAGTGGGAGCAAAGGATTCCATAATGGATCCGTGTGCAGGTGAGCAGTACACGTACGGGCTATGGACAATTGAGAGCCCACAGAGACCCACCCGAGCTCAAGGCGGGATTCCTGGAAGAGGAGTTTTGGAAGGTATAAGAAGTGATCCCAAGGGGAAAGCAGGAAAGTCATTCCAGCCATGGGGCTGGGCTGAGCACAGGCAGGGTAAAATCAAGGTTACCCGAACGCCTCTATCGCAGGAGAGCTGCAGTGAGGCTGGAGGCCTGGTCACCGATGGTCAAGTGCACTGTCTGAGGGCATGGCTGACACAAGCCATAGGAGGCCCTTGCTACCCACTTTCTGGCCCCATGCCACCATGCAAGGCCTTCTACAAAGCCGCCAATGCCGGGCAGCCCATGCCGCATAGGAATGTCTACAGGGACCAGTGGGGGCCTCAGGGTGGGGGGCTCAGAGATTTGAGCGTCGAGGAGAAGGCAGGAGAGCCTCCTGTGTCTCTGAAGAGTGCCAGGCTCGCTGCACCGGAGAAGAAGCAGGACTGTGTGATGCAAAGTGTATGGAAACAAGCAGACCACCCAGGTGAGAACCACAAAGGCTGTTTACTCAGAACCTGCCACCACCCTTTGTGTCTGGCAGAGACTGGGAGGCAGGCAGGGGAGTGGGGAGCTTCATAGTAGAAAAGGGGAGCTCAGGTGTGCCCTTCCTGGAGGCAGCTGGCAGCGGGAGCTGGAGGCAGCTCACTGGAACCAGGGCGCCTATGTGATTGGTTAAGGGCATTTTTTATTTTCTCTGGTTGGTCCGAAGTTGGAATTTGAGACAGAAATTAGGAAGTGATCAGTTATTAATCAAGTCCTGGCCACCTGGAGCCAATTGTTACAGAAGTTACTGCTTAGCTTTCTGGATTAGCGGCAGAGCAAGCACACTGGCCTCAGGCTGGTGACTGTGGGTGATGGGTGGGTTTCCCGGGCTGGTGACTGTGGGTGGTGGATGGTGGTTGGTGGGTGGTTTCCCAAGCTGGTGACTGTGGGTGGTGGGTGGGTTTCCCAGGCTGGTGGCTGTGGGTGGTGGGTGGTGGGTGGGTTTCCCAGGCTGGTGACTGTGGGTGGTGTGTGGTGGGTGGGTTTCCCAGGCTGCTGACTGTGGGTGGTGGGTGGTGGGTGGGGCTGGCGATTGTGGGTGGTGGGTGAGCTTCTTGGGCTCATTTCTGCAGGTCATGGCTCAAGGTTCTGTTTTCACACATGGTTTGGTCATTGTCCTTTTCTCCATTCAGCTTCTTAAGTGAAATGGGGGCTATTTGGGGTGTAACGATCATCGCACTAGAAACACCTCCCAGAGTAGCCACCACTGAGGCTGGAATAGTAGCTGGAGATCAGCAGAGGGCAGGGGTCTCAGGGATCGATGGATGGGAGCCTCTGCTCTGTATCTGAGGTAACCATGGCCCAGGTGGCGCAGGGAGGGTGCGGACAGATAGGGCTGTGTCCCAGAAGAGGCCTTTGGCCGAGTCCTTCCAGGCCTCTGCGTTCCATGAGAACCGTTTTATTGAGAGGGGTGGTATGTAGTGGATTGAGAAATTGCCATAGTTGGAAAAACAAGCATATAAACTGCCAGAAAAAAAATACTAAAGATAATAGTGCCAGATCTGGGGAGCAAGGCAAGTGTTGAGCATGTGGGAAATTGCAAATTAATTTTGAAAAAAGGAAAAAACAAGAGGAGGGAAGTCTCGAGTTGTCCATGTGCCAGTTCTGCGGGGTTTGGCCGGATGGTGGTTCTCACTGTGTTTCGAATGTAAGATATACTTTGATTAATTCTTCCAGACTTCACCAGAGTTACACCAGCAACTCCCAGAACACTAATTAACGAGAAGAGGCGGACAGTGACTCATGCTGGACGGAACCCAACTGACGAAAACCCTCCCAGCCCTCCGAAAGCATCCCCATCCTCATGCAATGGGAATCGCCCCGACCAAGGCAGCCTTGGCGGGAGGTCAGGGGGATGATGGAGGCAAGCCCTGATTAACGGGTGTGTGCGTGCGTGCGTGTGTGTGCTCCTTGCACAGGCTCTGGGTGTGTGTTCCCAGGAAGAGCTGGCAGAGACATCTGGCAAGCATGCTTCCTCATAGGGTCACCCCACTGGAGACTGACAAACCTGCCGGCCCCTCCAGGACTTAGATTCCCGGGAAAACAGTGGAAGCCTGTGCAGAGGGAGCTGTTGGGCTCCCCAACTCAGCTACCACCCGGGTGGGAAGTCACCTCTTCCAGCTGGCCCGACCACGCAGGGCCGTTTTGGCTGGCCCAGCTTCTGCTTGAGAGCTTGGGTGGTAGAGAAGAAGCCCAAAGGATCATTCACTTCCATAGTAATGCATTGGGGAAAGTGGACAAAGCAGAAACTATTTGCACCCTGACCTAGAAATGGCCTATGAGGATGGGAAGAAACCCAGACATACATTTTCTCTCCACGTGCTGAGTGGCTTTGAGTCCTCCTGCCATGACTGGACACTGTGGCTGCAGAGGGGACTGCCACCTGGCCTGGCCACAAGGACCCACTGCTTGAGGCTCCTGGGGGAGTCTTCAGGGGTGGTGCACATCCATTGTTCTCCATTTGCAGTTAGGAGGAAGCACATTGCACTTCTTTGCCATCCACGTCTCACGTGCAGGCGTTCCAGCCAAGCTCCACTGAGACAGCTTGTGAGTGTGCACAGGGACCCTCAGCCCTCCATCTGGGCAATGGAAGATGTATTAGGCTTGTACAAGGCAGCTTGTCTTTGCCCGGGCTCCCTATGGAATGATTTGAGCACATAGAGCTAGCGTGCTGTCCAGGAAGAAGTAGTATTCTCTTCCAAACCTGTGAATGACCAAATGGTGGCTGAATCTTTCAAAGCTAGTGAAGGTGAAAGTGCAGCGAGCCGGGGGTAAATCAAGGCAGGAACAGAGATCAAGAGCAAGGACTCTCCAAGCCTCACTTCTGCCAGTCATACAACGCCAGGCCAGGGACCAGCCTGCGTGGGCCCCAGGTCCTCTACCCACAGACAATGCGGATGGTGACAGCACCAGCACAGAGGACTACGGAGTTAACACAGAACAGGAAATGCAATGAAACACAGCCCACAGGAAACACCTAGTCATCATGCCATGGTGCTTTCTTAGGATGGATTTGGGGTGTGGGCAGTGGCATGACTTCTGAGGGCTGCAAGTTTCACCCTACAGAGGGCACAAGGAGCCTACGGGGTAGCGTGTCCCAGATGCAGTCACCAAGGCACTGAGCTGGGAATGGCAGGCACGACCATGCACCAGTACAGTCACAGAGACATCTTAGACTCCAACATGTAGGGAAGTACCGTGGGAAATATAGGGCTTTATTTCAGAACAGGGAATGTAGCTTGATGGGAAGGGAGTGAGGAGGGTTGGGACAGGGACCAGGGGGACTCTGGGGCACGGAGTGTCACAAGTACCTCTGTGTGCCTCCGGGACTCACTGCACGCACCTGCACATGCACACTTTGCATTCACAGAAACTCGTGTGCTGGGAGAGGTGAGGCATGAACGGATGGACCACGAGACGTAATGGCATTACTGTGGTTTACCAACTGGGGATGGGCCAGATGCGGTGGAACAGGCTGTGCATGCTGGAAATGTGGACCAATTGCACACCTGTGCTGCACACACACAGGGCGGCCCCTATCGGCGCTTGAGCCCTTGCCTGGGGAACGGCAGTGCTCACTACTACACTGGGCCAAGACGGACTTGCTGTGGGTCTGTGGATTCAGCACTTGACTGGGCAGATGCGACACGCTAAGTGCCACGCTAGGAAGCAGGGTCCGGCAGGGAGCAAAAGAGACAGCGGCCAGACCATCGCAGGGCTTGAGGTGCAGAGGGCAGAGACACACAATTGGGCAGAAAAGCAAATTCCAGCTCTGCCCGCTCATCCCTTGCTGTCTCATGAAGGGCATAATCAAGAAGCATGCTTGTGACTTTAACAAGTACGGGCGCCCACACCCTGCCCGCAACGTGGAAGGAGAAAGCCGAAGGGTTTGGGGGCTCCTTTTTAAGTCTGGAGAGCTTTCACTTCTCACGTAGGAGGGGGACGCCGAGGACCAGGTGAAGAGCAGTGCCTGGCTGAGTGTCACGGCTGCCACTAGACACAGGTCCCCATGCTGATCCTGGTCGGTCCCTGTTCTCACAGTAATAAGCAAAGGTACCTTCTTCACACTCAAGAGTATCGTCTTTATAACATTTTATTTTGATGTACTTTTGCTTGTTTCTAATCAACCTTTTTATCTTCAGACAATTGCAGCCCCAGGAGATCATACAGGGTGATCTCCACACATTTCACCCGGGTTCTGCCAACACTAACATCTTAGAAAACGACTGTGCAGCCTCACAACCAGAAAACGAACACTGATATGGTCAGAATACACCACCATTCCATTATTCAACTGTCCCTCATCGTGGGGTCCCTCATATTGTCATCTTATAGTCACCCCCACTTTCCATCCCCCACACCAATTCTTTGCAACTGCTCATCTGTTCTCCATGTCTACAATTCTGCATCTCGAGAGTGTTATGCAGATGGGATGGTGTAGCATGCAGTTTTTTGGATCTGGCTATTTTCACTCACCACAGTTCTCTGGAGGTTTGCCCTGGTTCCTGTGTGTTCAATACACGCTCTTTTTCATTGCCTTATAGTATTCCATGGCATGAATGCCACACACCTCATCTCACCATTCACCATTTGAAGAAAATCTCTGTTGTTTCCAATTTTTAGCCATTATGAAAAAAAAAAAACCTGCTACGAACAGATATGTACAGGTTTTTGTGTGAATGTAAGTTCTCATTTCTCTCAGATAAATGCTGCCCAGTTTGCTGGGTCATATGGTATTGAATGTTTAGTTTTTTTTGTTGTTGTTGTTTGTTTTTGTTTTGAGGTGGGCGTCTAGCTCTGTTGCTCAGGCTGGAGTGCAGCAGCGCTATCCATGCTTACTGAACCATCCACCTCCCAGGTTCAAGTGATTCTCCTTCCTCAGCTTCCAACGTAGCTGGGACTACAGGTGCGCACCACCACACCTGGTCAATTTTTTTTGTATCTGAGGAGAGACAGGATTTCACCATGTTGGTCAGGGTGGTCTCAAACTCCTGACCTCAAGTGATCTGCCCGCCTCAGAATGTTTAATATTTTAAGAAACTTCCAAACTGTTTCCAGAGTGGCTGTGTCATTTTATAGTCCACCAGACATGTATCAATAATCCAGTTTCTCTACATTCCCACCAGCATTCAGGGTTGTCACTATTTTTACTTAGCGATTTTGATAAGTGTGAAATGATATGTCATTGTGGCTTTAATTTGTATTTCCCTGGTGGCTAATAATGTTAAATATATTTTCATGTTGTTATTTGGAATCTGTAGATTCTTATCTGTGAACTTTCTGTGCTCCTTCTTTGCTCATTTTCTATTTGAATTGTTTGATTTTTTTACTATTGAGTGGTGAGTTCTTTGTATCGTCTAGATACTTGTCTTCTGTCAAATATGTGGTTTGCAAGTGTTTTCTACAGGTATATAATTTTTCATCCTTTTAACAGGATCTTTCACAGAGAAAAAGTATTAAAATTTTGATGAGGTCCAATTTATTAAGTTTTCCTTTTATAGCTTGGGTTTTTGGTGTCAAGTCTAAGAAGGCTTTGCCTAGCTCTAGACTCAAAGATTTTCTCTTCTGTTCCCCCCACTCCCCACTAAAAGTTTATAGTTTTGGGTTTTACATTTAATTCGTGATCCATTTTGAGTTAATATTTTATAAGGAGTGAGACTTAGGCTATGGTTCATGTTTTATCTTTTGATGTCCAATTGCTCCAGCACCACATAGTGCAAGGCTATCTTTCCTTCCTTGAATTGCCTTTGTACCTCTTTAAAAAAATCAGTTGGACCTATTGATGTGGGTCTACTTTTGGGTTCTCTGCTCTATTCCATTGATCTATGTGTCTCTCCCTTTGCTAATGTCATACACTCTTGATTATTGTGGCTGCACAATAAGTCTTGAAATTTGATGGACTGATTCCTTTCACTTTATTCTTTTGCAAATTGTTTTAGCTATTAATTTCTTTGCCTTGTCAGATAAAAAGACAGTATTTCTACAAAAAAATCTTGCCGGAGTTTTGACCAAAATTTTGTTAAACCTGTACATCAGTTTCAGGAGAACTGACATCTTTACTATGTTGTCTTCCAATCCATGAACATGGTATGTCTCTCCATTTATATCAGTCTCCTTTGTTTTCTGTCATCTGCACTGTCTGGTTTCAGCATATAAGTCCTGTACATGTTTTGTTAGAACCTAGGAATTTCAAGTTTTTGGAGCAATTGTAAATAGCATTGTATTTTTAATTTCAGGGTACACATATTCATTAGTAGTATATATAAATACAACTGATTTTTGTAAGTTTGTCTTATACCTGTGAACTTGCTGAACTCACTAGTTCTAGAATTTTTTTAATAGGCTCCCTGGGATTTTCTATGTAGACAGCCACACCATTTGCAAATAGAGAGTTCCATTTTTTTCTTTTCCAATATATATGCATTTTATTTATTTCCTTTTCTTACTGCACTTCTAGCAATATATTAGTTAAGAGTGGTGAGAGTCCACATCCTTTCCAAATTCCCAATCTCAGAAAGAAAGCATTCAGTCTTTTTCAATCAAGTAGTGTGTATCTAAGGTTTTTTGTATAATTTTTTTATCAAGTTGAGTAAGTCCCCCTCTGTTCATATTTTTCTGAGAATCTGAGAATGCCAGGCTATTGAATATTTTAAAATACTTTTTGTGCAATTAATACATTAATTGATTTCTTCTTTAGCCTTTTAATGTAATGAATCATATTAAAAATTTTTGAAATATCAAAAAAGCCTTGCATCCCTGGCATAGATCCTGCTTGGTCTTAGTATATCATTCTTCCTATGTATTGGTGAACTGATTTTACCAATGTTTTGCTAAGGACTTTTGCATAAATAATTATGAGATATATTGGTGTATAGTATGCTCCTTTTTGTACTGTCTCTGCCTGGTTTTGGTATAAGGGTAATGTGAGCCTCATAAAATAAATTGTTATCTCCTATTCTTTTTTCTGGAAAAGATTGTGTAGAATTAATGTTAATTCCTATTTAAGTGTTTAGTAGAATTCTCAGTGAAATTATCTAGGCAAAGAGATTTTTTTTTGTCTTAAAACTATGAACTTAATTTTTGTAATATATATAGGCTATTCAAACGATCTATTTCATATTGAGTAAATTGTGAGTTTGGGTTTTTTTTAATTAATAAATTGGTTTATTTCATCTAAGTTGACAAATTTATGATGAGTTGTTCATAGTTTTCCCTTTCTATCTTTTAATGTCTACAGAGTATGTGACAATATCACCTGTTTCATTACTGACCGTGGTAGTGTCTGGCTTCTCTCATTTTCTTGGTCAGTACTGCTAGAGGTCTGTCAACTTTATTGATCTGCTCAGAGTGCCACTTCCTTTATTTCACTAATTTTCCCTATTGCTTTTCTGTTTTCAATTTCAGTGATTTTCTTTCTTATCTTTATTATTTTCTTCCTTTTGTATGTTTTGTTTTTTGGGGAGTTTTTTTTCTTTCTCTCTCACTCTCTCTTTTTTTTTTTTTTTTTTTTTTTTTTTTTTTTTTTTTTTTTTTTTTTTTTTTTTTTTTTTTTTTTTTTTTTTTTTTTTTTTTTTTTTTTTTTTTTTTTTTTTTGTAGATTCTTTGGGTAGGAGGTTAGATTATGGATTTGAGGATCTGGCATGGTAACTCACACCTGCAATCCCAGCACTTTAGGAGGCCGAGGTGGGCAGATCAGCTGAGGTCAGCAGTTCAAGACCAGCTTGACCAACATGATGAAACCCCATCTCTACTAAAAATAAAAAAAAAGTAGCCAGGTGTGGTCACAAACACCTGTAATCCTAGCTACTCAGGAGGCTAAGGCAGAAGAATTGCTTGAACCTGGGCGGTGGAAGTTGCTGCAGTGAGCCAAGATTGCACCATTGCATTCCAGCCTGGATGACAGAGACAGACTCCATTAAAAAAAAAATTAGTGATTTGAGACTTTTTCTTTTTTAATATATGCATTTAGTGCTATAAATTTCCCTCTTAACACTGCTTTAGCTATGTCCTACAAATTTTAAGATGTATTTTCATTTTCCTTCAGATCAACCTATTTTTAAACATTTCCCTTGAGATTTTCTCTTTGACCCATGTGTGGTTTTGGGGTTTTGTGAAGTTTCTTTGGTTTCCTGGTTGTTGGAGTTTTTTCCCTATTGTTTTTCTATTATTGATTTCTGTTTGATCCCACTGTGGTTGGAGCACAGATTCTGCATGATTTTAATTCTTTTGAATTTCTTGAGATTTGTCTTATGGCCCAGGATGTGGTCTGTCTTAATATATGTTCTGTTGGCATTTACAAAGAAAATGTATTCTGATGTTCTTGGGTGGGCTGTTGTAATAATGCTGATTAGATGTTATTGGTTGGTGGTGTTTTGAGCTCTCCTATATCCTTGATGATCTTTTGTCCAGTTTTATCAGAGGTTGATTAAGGGATTTGAAGTCTCCAACTATAATTGTGGATTTGTCTAGTTCCCCTTTCAGTTCTATTAATTTTTGCTTCACATATTTTGCAGTTCTGTTGTTTGCTGCAAACACATTTAGGATTGCTATGTATTTTTGTTGGATTGACCCTGTGATTACTATATAATGTCTCTGCTCCTGTTCTGGCAATCTTACTTGCTCTGCAATCTACTTTATCTGATATTGACATGGCCACTTCTACTTTCTTTTGATTAACGTTTGCATAATGTATCTTTTAAAAATTTTACTTTTGATCTGCTTATATCATTATGTTTCAAGTGAATCTCTTGTAGACAGTGTGTAGTTGTGTCATGTTTTTAAATCCAACCTGTCAATTTCTATCTTTTATTGGTGTTTTTAGACCACTTTCATTTAATGTAATGATTGATGCATTAGGACTTAAGTCTGTCATTTTATTTTATTATTTTTTGTTGATTCTGTTTCATTTTTTTCCATCTTTCTGAGGGTTACTTTGACATTTTTTGGAATTCCATTTTTGTTTTGATCACTGATCTAAATTTAGGGTACAAATACGTGTCACAAGGAGGTTTTCCTCTGGATTCTGCTCAGTGCCTTGAAGGTACCTCTCCTTCAAGTCTCCTGGGTATTGTATGAAGAATGTGGTGGTCCAGCTGGGAGAGATCTTAGATCAATGTGAAGAGGGTCTCTTATTAGACTCCCCATCTTGAGAGGTGTCTGCACCATGCAGACTAGCAAGGCTACTGCAGTCCAATTTTGCCTGGATCTTCAAATGTCCTTGGAGTACTATCAGCTTACATTCTTCATTTTTATCTGGATCCCACTTTTTAAAAAATAGTTTTGCCTGTTTATTTCTTACTATCTTGTTTTCTCTTTATTGCTCTTAAGAATTAAAAACATTTTTCCAGCATTTTAGTTGGTTTTCAGAAGGAATTTTATTTGAGTAGTCTAGTTTACTATGTTCCTGGAAGCAGAAGTTTCAAAAGCTTTTTAAAGGACTTTCTAGATTGAGTTACTTTGGTTGCAAGTCCAAAATAAGAGTGATTCATTAAAGTTACCTCAATAACAGGCGTGCCATTGCTTGACTTCCCCCTCAAAGAAGATTCTGAGACAAAGCTTTTCTTTTTTTTTCTTTTGAGACAGAGTCTTGCTCAATCGCCAGGTTGGAGTAGAGTGACATGATCTTGGCTTAGTGCAACCTTCACCTCCTGGGTTCAAACTATTCTCTGCCTCAGCCTCTCAAGTAGGTGGGACTACAGGCACATGTCACCATGCCCAGCTCATTTTTTGTATTTTAGTATTTCACCATGTTGGCCAGGATGGTCTTAATCTCCTGACCTTGTGATCCACCCACCTCAGCCTCCCAAACTGCTGGGATTACAGGCATGAGCCACCACGCCCGGCTGACAAAGTTTTATATACATAGCTTATTTTTTAAATTCCCTGGGGAAAAGGGACAAGGTGGACTGGGCAGATGAAGGAGGGAGAAGGGAAAGCTGACCCAAGGCTGTGTCACGGAGCCAGGCACCATTGCTGGCAACGAGGGCTCAGTTATGCAGAAGACCCTCTGAGCAGTCGCGGACAATGGGCTCAGAATTGTTCCCTTCTCTACAATGTGGAAGAGGGATATTTATCTTCCAGCTTCTGTCCCATGGATGGAGAGTTGCTCCAGGGTCTGTGAACTCCCCTGTGCTGTCACTATGGGCACGACCCAGAAGAGATGAGTTCTATCCCATGATAGGTGTCCAGGAAGCCCTGGGCAGACGATGAGAAACAGCTGACATCCTAGTGAAGCACAATCAGAATGCGGGCCAGTCGAGAGGATGTGAGAGAGACCCTGAAAGATGTCTGGACAAGGCCGTGTACCGTAAAACGAAAGGTCTGGAAGGAGAGGGGCACTCAGGGATCAGAGCGACTCCCCCCTCCACCTGCTCCAGGGCGGTGTGGCTATCTCCGCTTCCCCGAAGCTCCTCTGCCAACCTGCTCCCGCTCCGTCCTCATAGACCCTGGTCCCTCATCTCCCCAGCTTGTTCAGGGCTCTGTGCTGCAGCCTCCCCTGCCCCTGCTGCTGAATCCAGGTAGGATCCTCCTGGTCTCTGCTTTTGCAGCCACGGAGCTCAGCCACTGTGTTTCCTAATCCCCAGGAGGACTCTGCCTGGCCAGCTCATCCTTTTGATCCAGGCCACCTATGCCACAGCCCTCGGCAGCTTAGCGGTTGGCTGCCGTCTGTTCCAGCATCCACCCTGCACCAATCAGCCGATGGGGAGGGACGGCGGGCGGCTGTGCAGAGATTGGGCTGTTTACACAGAAGGGCTGTGGCAGGAAGACACTATCAGCACAAAGGACATAAAAATGAAAGCAAGGAGCTTTGGTTTTGTTTTTTATTAATTCTTACAACTCCCAAGAATGGACAGTGGGAGGAACTGGGCCTGTGGGGTCAGCAGGACCATCTGACGAAAAGAATGTGCAATTTTTCCCAATGTGATTCACTGTATCTTATTTTTTTTTTTAATCTGAATTGTTGGGTCAATTCCAACATGATAAAGAGCCATATTTGTTAATCTTGGCATCAAAAGGATGTGTTTTCAAAATTTGAACAGAACTAAAGAAGTAACAAGTTTTAAAGAAGCAAGACTAAGAAGTAAAGAAGTCACATCCTGTGTGGAAAGGCTGTGTCCAAAGAAAAACAACAGATGAGCAAAAACACTGTGTGCTGAGTAAAGACTTAACCCCACCCTTGTGGGAAGCTTGAGCACTCGACTCCGATGTGAGCGTGTGGGGATCCGGGTTCGAGACCAACACCTCCTCCGGGGCTTCCGCACACTGCTCATTGGGTGCGCCTTGTTTAGGGTTCTGTTTAGGGCGCTGTGGCGGCAGCGGCACCCAGGAACAAGAGGGGCATGAGCTCAGGTCTCGAGGGCCTTATCTCCGCATGTCCGTCAGAAATGAGCACCCTCCCATCTGCCAGTCCAGCCACCTTGATGTGCTGGACGTAAAGCTGGGACACTCCAGCTTGAGGAGCAGTGGCTGGGCTCAGCTTCCAGCACCTTCTGGAACGTCTCGTCTCTGGACATGCAGAACACGGAGCACCAACATAGCCCTCGGCATGGCAGCTGACATCTGGGTGGCCCTTTCCGCTCATTTGTCAGCCCGTTACTTTCCCCAGCAGCCCTACCGGTTTTATGTGGCGTCCACAGTCACTCCCTTACAGAGGAGGACATGGAGGAAAACACGGGCTATTCGCTGTTGTTTCCGGCATTGTTTTGTTGTGCTGAGTTTTGCCAAATCAGGAAACACTTAGTTTGCTTTATTTCCAGCAGTGGGAACAGGTTGAGCAGAGGCCCCTGTGCCTGGGCCGGGATGAAGGTGAGCCCTCGGTCACCACGTTCGCCAGGACTCCCAGGACGGCGCGCCTGGCAGCAGTCCCTGATTTCTTCGGTGTCACTGGAAACACTTCTGCTTGGATGTGGGTTGTTGGGATGCCAGTATATCAAGAAAGGGTTCCTTATTCTCCCTCCTGAAATTCTGCATGCATGACCATTTTTAGCAGCAGTGATCTAATTTCTATTTTTGGTGGAAGTTTTGAGCACCTTGTCAGGTGGAACTTTCTGTATTGTAAACAAACAGGAACTCCAGCCTGAATGGAGGTAAACAATGAGGACTGCGCACGCACCTAGGTGGAGAAGCCATAGGTTCAGGCGCCTTCAGGAGAAAGTCTGATCCAGGCGCTCAGTGATGCAGCGGGGACCGAGGGCCCTTGGGTGCCCTGCTCCCTCCGCATCGCCGGGGGCTCCCCATGCTGCCCCAGCAGCTTTGCCGAAGGCCCCTCTGAAGAAAGGCAGCCAGCTTCAGCTAGAGTCCCGGGGTCCAAGCTGGTTGAGCCACCTTCTTGTTTCTTCCCCAACCCAGAGCTATTCTCACCTCCCCTGAAGGCCTTCCCAGGTGATGGGGGCCACGGAGGCTGCATTGGACGTCTCTAGGCACTGTCCAGGAAGCCACTTGCTACAGGACACCCTGAGAAGCCTGAGGCTCTAAACCCTGTGGAATCCCAGGAGGAGGCGTGGATCCAGCTAGCAGTGCGCCTCTGTGGCATGGAGAACGTTTTGCTCAGACATTCCCGAGTGGGAGCTTAGCGGCGCAACTGGGTAACCTGTTGCTTCCCGCCCCGCAGGCCCTCAGTGCCCCCACCAGTGATGTGCCCTCCTGCCAGGCTTCCTGCCAATGCAGCTTAGTCTCCTTCTGCACCCCTCCCAGCTCTGCCAGCGCAAGAGGTCACCCCACACCTCCTGCTTCCAGGCTGCCGGCTCTCCCCCATGGCCCCCATCTCCCCTGGACCCTCTGACTTTGCAGAGGTCCCTCTGCTCTCCTTGGGGTTACAGAGCTCTGCATCCCTCCCCGCTCCTTCCATGTAGCTGCCCCCCTCCTGCACCCCACACCACAGCCCGGGGCTCCACTCTCCCTCACCGTAACCACACCTGCCAGGTGTTGACTGCATCTCAACTCAGGCCACCTGCTCCCGCCCTCAGTGTTGGGGTCACGCGGCGAGTCACCTAGGTCACTCTGCGCCCCCCTCTCCTCCGGGGTCCTGCTATCTGGGAGGCCATGCCACTGCAGCCCTTGCTCCAGAGCACCTGCCTGGAAAGCTCGTCCCGGCTTCCCAAATGCACCTCCCTGCCCACAGGACATACACCCCAGGCCACATCCAAACCTCCAAATGCCTCCTGGACACTCCACCCAGAGGCCCCACCTGCCTTGTGGCTCACAGAGGCTGGCGCCATCACCTCCCTCTGCCACAACCAGACTGGTCTGCTCCCCTCCCCTTCACGTCCCCTCTTGGTGATCACCTGCTCCCCATTTCCCACCTCAAAAGCCTCACCTCCTCTGTGCCTCACCCCTGGCTCCTATCTACGCAAGACAGCAGCTTCTGGCCACCCTCTGTGCCCAGCCATGCAGAGCCTGAGAAGGGACAGGGCATGTGGCTGTCCTTCCACAGCTCCTGTCACCTCCCCCAACTTCAGCCGGGACCGAGACACTGCACACTGTGGCCCCCCGGCACAAGGCCTTGATCCTTCCTGAGCGCAAGGTGGGGGCAGTTTTGTTCTGTGAAGTTCCTTGGCCTTGAGCTTAGCTGGACCCTGCTCCCAGAAAGCCCAAGAGACAGACATTCGTCTGTGTGAGGCCCCTCCTGAGCACCTGCAAAGAGCTCTCTGCCATTCCCACTCCTGCCTGGCTCCAGCTTTCATCCGCGTGGAGGGCCTTGTCTTCTGTGGGTCCTGGCCTCAGCCTCATCTGGCTCCCAGGAGGCTCTGCGAAGGTTTGCTGGGCTGTTCCCCAAGCAAGGGGCCACAGGAAGACGGGGGCTGCTAAGGGCGTGGGAGGCAGGGGCGTCTGTGTGCCCCTTCTCTTCCCCACCGGAAATTTGCTTTCCCTCACTGGAGACCTGAGGATGGAGTGCAGTGGCTTTGCTGAGAATCTGCTAACAGCACGCTCACTGTTTTGAAACAGAAATGAAAGAACGTTTGGGAGTTGGGGTATGTGCAGAGAAAACATTTTCCTTGAACGTCCTTACTGACGGGTGGGAATAGGCATGTGTGGAGGGAAGAGTTCAGGGTATGGTGGTCAGGTCCTTGGGAGATGTTGGGGAGGGCCGTTTGGCCCAGCTCCTGGGGAGGGCGGGCCCAGCTCATCCTGTACACACTAGTCCTGACGCCTCACAATTAATCAAATGGCTAAAAGCAAACAAACACACAAAAAGCGCTCAGCATTGTGTTACCAGGGCAGTGGTGTGACGTCATGTGTGCATTCCAAGCTGTCGCCCTAGGCTGACTGAAGCTCCTGGTGGGACAGGCAGGTGACGCCTCCCGTGCATTGCACAGATCAGGTTTTGTGCAGAGTCCTGCTCATGGACTGTGGGATTCATTGATTATTTTATTCACTGCACCTTCAGCTCCGCAAAGCATCTTCTGTGTACCTCGGAGGAGCATGGTGCCACTTCCGTTCCTCCTTCAGGCTTTCTTCCACGTGGAGGGCCTGTCCCCTGCGGGTCCAGCCTTAGCTGACACCCCGGCCCCCGGAGGCTCTGCGAAGATTTGCTGGGCCGCTACCCGCACACGGGGCTACAAGGAAGGTGGGGGCCACGGCGGGGCCTGGGAAGCAGAGATGCAAGAATCTGTGTCAAATACGCTGCACGTAATCTGATTATTCTACTCAAAATCGATAATCAGATCCTGTACGAAATGTTTTCAGGTAGATGATCTTACTCATTGTCACAAAAACCCACAAGAAAGGTAGACTGAGGTTTTTAATCCCTATTTTATAGCTGAGGAAACTGAGTCCCGAATTACTTTTCCAACAGTGGCTTCCTGCTTCTCCCAGGAACACAGTGTGACAGGTGTTGCGAACCTCTGCTGTGGGACAAAGGAAGAAGAGACAGCACTCAGCAGAAGCAGCGCCCAAACCACTCCCGTTTCTCTCAGCCCCAGCCGCTCGACGGCTTGGAGTGCAGCAAACGTTTCAGCCGCAGCTCAGAGGGAAGGCCTTGACCTGGAGTCCAGCCGGGAGAGCTTGCCTCGCTTCCCCTCCAGGCCACTGCTCACCAGCACTGGCTAGGTTTGAATCTCAGCTCCCTGGATCCTCCCTGTGAGCCCCGCAAACACCCTGAGGCGCTCAGGTCCCAGGCACAGCCACCCTCCTGGCCTTGGCTGTCGTGGCCCAGATGGCAGCAAAGAGAGAGCTCCCTTCTCCACGGGTCGGCTGGTCCCCTGCCCCGAGAGTGGGAGCCCAGCACAGGCTCTGAACAGAGTTCCCCAACTACCTCTTCCAGGGTGGCTACGCAGAGGCTGTCTGCCCCTCGCTCTCTGGGTCCCACCTGCAGCCTGTCCCAGTGGACTCTGCAGGTGCCACAGTGATACTGGGAAAAGACCCAAACACCCGGACAAAGCACGTGGATGCTGCCAATGCCAAAACGGCAGGAAGCAAGGGGAAAGCAGCTGCTCCGACACTTTGCCCACGTGTGCAATGTTGCAGGTACCTAGAGCCAGCGAGGAGCTACCGAACGGGGCCCTGTCCATGCTTGCAGCGGCTGCTGTCACAGGGGCAGGACCGGGGAGCATGACTGTGCCGAGTATCATTCTGGGTTGAGCTGACTCTCTTGTGCCTGGGCCAGACCGGGCATGATGGAGAGGCCAGAAGTGTGTTTGAATAGCCGGCATTAGGGGTTTGCAAAGGACTGTGATCTCCTGGGCCTCCCATCTTTGGCAGGCTCTGTGTTCTCCTTGGATCTTGGTTCTCCTTGGTTCTTCCCTTGGAGCAGGGACCTGGCTTTGGACCTGGGTCTTTGCTGCTTTCTGCCATTATCTTGCTGTGTGACTGAGGTCAAGTCCACATCCCCTTCCCAAGCTTGTTTCCTCTGCAGTAAAATTGGCGTTTGGAACTGAGACCGTCATGGGGAGGTGGTTGAAACAGGGGGGGTGGCGCTGGGTGCTAAGCCCCACCTGCTTTTCTCCTGTTTTCCTTTTTTACGGATTGATGGGTTCGACAGCCAAGCTCTCTGAAAGAGTGTCCTGGCCCAAGCCTGCCTCGGGCACTGTTGTGAGCCTCGATGTCTATGGAACTATGTCTGGAAATCTTTTAGCATAGAACATTTTAGGTAGAAGACTGGGACCACGGAACGGGACGAGGACCACGGAAGAGGACCGGGACCCCAAAACAGGACCAGGACCGTGAAGCAGGAAGCAAGATATATCCAGCAACCAGTTCAAAGAGAGGGCTCGTGACGTCGACACTTCCTCCCTCCCAGCAAACTCCGAAGGAGCCAGGGCATCCCTGGAGCTGCGGCTGGCAGGGAAGAATCAGCGTCCACAGGCGCAGTTCGCACTCGAGGAAGAGCAGGGTGACCGTCAGACGCGCGCTTTGCACAGCACATGCTTCTCGAATGGCCGGGATTTCAACCTTGAAAGCCTCAACTCCTCCTTCCTCCTCAGATCTTGGGATTTCAAAAGCGATTTACTAAATGCCTTTCAATTTCATTTTTGCCTAAGGAGATGGACCAGATTTACTGCATTCTGACTGGGGAAACACTTTTGAGAGTAAAAATACCTGAAGACTGTTGGGTCTGGGGAGAATGGATTCGAAATGAAAGCAGGGGCCCCTCCGTCCGGCCCCCTGGGTCTCATTAAGCACAGCATGTCCGGGTCAGTGAGTTTCCAGGGCCTGCAATCACACCTTTTTCTCTCTGAAATTAAGCTTCAATTTTGAAGACCTGAGCTTAGTATATTTGGATGACTGATGGGCCCAGGGAGTCAGGCAGGAGGGCCGGAGGTCCTTCAGAGCTGCGTTAGACACGGCGGGAGAGGGTCAAATTGCTAATTTCATCAACCCCCACCCCAAAAAGTCCCAAACAGCAGAGAACTTCCCAGAAGACTTGTGGAGTGAGGAGTCTGCAGGTGGGTGTGGGTGACGGCACTCTGTCCCCAGGAGAGCGTTTTTAAGTTGAAGCCCAACGTAAAATATTTGTGCCTATTTTTGGGTTGTTTTTGCTCTAAGAGGAGCATTGTGCTTTTACTTATGTTTACTTTATTTAGTTCTGAGACAGGGTCTTGCTCTGTCACCCAGGCTGGAGCACAATGGCGCCATCTCAGCTCACTGCAGCCTCTACCTCCCAGGGCTGAGCAATCCTCCCACCTCAGCCTCCTGAGTAGCTGGGACTACAGGTGTGCACCAACACACTTGGTGATTACTATTATTATTGTTGTGTTTGTAGAGATGGGGTTTTGCCCTGTTGCCCAGGCTGGTCTCAAACTCCTGAGCTCAAGCCATGCACCCTTCTCAGTCCCCCAAAGTGCTGGGATTACAGATGTGCACCACCGTGCCCAGCCACGTTGTCCTTTTAAAAGGGACATCAGACAGTGGCCTGCGCTGGACACAGCATCCCTGGAAGCTGGCCCATCTCTAGGGTGTCATCTGCCTTTAGCCAGGGACCCTCTTGTCTCTCCATCTCCAAGTCTCCACAGAGGACATACTCAAAGTGAGGGTGCGTGGCCTTGCCCCTGCTGCTCCTGCAGGCAGGTGGGGGGGAACAGGTGACAGGAGGAGGTGGCAATCCGGGCTGCCCTCCTCTGTGCCTGTGCATGGTTTTACTCTACGCTGAGTGCCAGCAGGGAGAATGGGAACCAGCATTTCTGTCTAGTCATCAAACTGTGGCCATCATGAGCCTCATGGCATCATTGCTGTCTTCATCGCTGGCACCTTCCCATCCTCCCTCCAGCCAGGGAGGCCAGACCCGGGCAAAGGCAGCAAGAACTTTCACTCTGCCTCAGGGATGGGCAATCTCGGGACGTCGAACAGGCCCCACAGTTCGTTGTGCCTCTGACCTCACACCTCTGTACAGTTTTCTGTACTGCTCACGTGGTTCTCAGAGCAGGTATGGCCAGGGAGTATGGCAGCTTTGTATCTGTGTCCTAAAGCTGCTTCAATGAGGCACCGAGGGTCGGGGGGTTCAGGCCACAGAAACTGATCCTTTCTGGCTGTGGAGGCTGAAGCCGGAGATCACAGTGTGGGTGGGGTTGGGTCCTTTCCAGGTTGTGCGGGGCAGGGGGCTCTGACCCAGGCCTCTCTCCTGGGCATGCAGGCTCTGGCTCCTCCCGTGTCCTTCAGCTCCTCTTTCCTCTACTTGTGTCTGCCCTGTCCCCACATCTCCTCTTTATGAGGCCACTGGGCCTACTGGATCAGTGCCCTCTCTAATAACCTCACTTTAATTCAGTGACCTCTGTGGAGTTCCTCTCTCCAGATAAAGCCTCCTTCTGAGGCACTGGGGGTTAGGACTTCAATGTGTGAATTTCAGGGGGACACACTTCACAGACCTGAAGGCTCCTGCAGGGCCCCCAGCCCACCCCCATGGCCTTTGGAGGAGGAAACCAAGTGGAGAAGAGGAGGTGGTCAGGCCACCCCTTCCATGGCCAGCAGTAACCACACCGGTGTCTGGGCACCTCCTGGGTGCTGTACCGTGCACAGCGTATCCATGCCTTGCCCCAAATTCATTCCGGAGGAAGGTGCCATGAGCCCCCATGCAGGGCTCTCCCTTGAGCCCTCTCAAGGCAGAGGCCGAGGCGAGGGCATGCGGGAGTTGAGACCGATCTTGGGAGGTGGGCATTTTTTTCACTGGGTGTTTGTATTTTTCTTCCCATAAGAGCCTTCAGCTCTTTCTTCTTACATGTCGTTTATCTCTTGCTTTTATTCTATGCGGTTGTTTTCTGTGTGGGTCATGGATTCCCAAACTGCCTTCCGTCAGTCCCGGCCCAGACTGTGGCTCCCCCGTGTGCCTCCCAAGCCCCAGGATACACATCAATCGTGTTCCCTTGTGGGCGCCTCCAGTTTAGCACCTGCCTGTCCGTTCCAGGGGCCCCTCTGCTACAGGATTTACCTCTCCATGAAGACACGGCCTTCATGTTCTCCAGAGAGGCAGAGCCACTTGAGGCACGCACATCAGAAGAGAGTGATTTTAAGAAATCACTGACTCACACTGGCAGGTCCAAACTCTGCAGGATGGCCCAGCAGTCTGGAGACCTGGGAAGGAGCGCCTGTCCCAGTTTGAGGCCTGAGGCAGTCTGGGGGCGGAATTCCTTCTTGCTCAGGAGAGGTCAGTTTCTTCTGTGCAGGCCTTCAACTGACTGGGTGAGGCCCACCCCCTTTGACGAGGGCCACCTGCTTTTCTCGAATGCCAATCTCATCCAGAAACACCTTCACGGCAGCTTCCAGAGTAATGTTTGAACAAATATCTTAGCACCATGGCCCAGCCAAGCTGACCATAAAATTAAACATCACACCACCTAATGCCAAGATAATTCAAATATTTTAAGTGAAAACAAGTTTATTAAGAAAGTAAAGGAATAGGCAGCGCAGCCCCAATAATTCAAATCTTTACTGAAGGCCCAAGAGCCTTGTGGGAGGAAGGTGTACTCTGAACATGCAGCAAAGATCTTAACATGTCTCTCTCCCTGGCCTCTCTCCGCATGTTGCTTGCTATGACTGCCTGCAAACTCTGGTCCCCTCACTCTTAGCCTTGAGCCCAGAGCTACCCCTGCCCCCCGTGCTCCGGCACTTCCTTCTGCCTCCCACTTTGCTCCTATCCCGTCTCTTTCTTCCTTCTTCTCCTCAGGTGACTCCCAGCCACTTCCGGTCCTCACCCTGTCCCTCCTTCTCCACCTTCATCTCTTCACCAGCCCTGAGTCCTGGCGGTGCAAGTCCAGGTACTGAGCCAGCAAAGGCAGAATCCACCACCCCCAGGTGGGAAAGGGGAGCGGAGAGCAGAGGGCACTCTCCCTTCTGCACATTTCCTGTGCATTTCCACTCCACTGCTCTAGAAGCTTGGACAGCTGGTGGCTTATGGAGCCAGGACTTCTCCGAGCCCCTCAAGACCGCAGGTCCAGCCCTCCCAGCTCCCCTTCAGATCGGGCAGGAGAGAACCACAGTGTTTCTGCTTCTCCAGCACCACAGTCCAAGGTGGAGATGATGTCACAAAGGGGACATTGAAGCTGACTGAGTGGTGCAGAGAGATAAATAAAACGCAGGTCCAAGGTACCTGCAGCCACAGGCTAAGCCAGGAAGATGGGGAGGGGCTCTCTGTTGGAATATAAATCCCCTGCAGCCACAGGCTAAGCCAGGAAGATGGGAAGGGGGGTCTCTGTTGGAATATAAATCCTTGGCCCCAGTGTTCCTGGTGGAGAATCCTCCAGTATGAATGCTTGCTATGTATGCTCAGTTTGGGAGGAGTTAATCCAACAGGTCCTATTTCTTTTGTAAGAACTGAAGCCACTGTGGGAGGATGGGTGCCTAACTCTCTGTCCCTAGTGCTGGATGAATGCTGGTACCTGCCATGTAAATGTTTTATTTGGTGCCTTTTCTGTGATGCGTGTCCTCCTGGAATGGGGCTCTGGCTTTGTCAGTCCTGGAGGATGAGAGGGATGTGGGCTGTGCCTTTTGGAAAATGCTTCCAGTGATCCACATGCTACCTGCCTCTATCCATATTTTCAACAAGCTTTTCAGACCACAGTTTTTGTTTGTTTGTTTTGAGACAGAGTCTTACTCTGTTGCCCACGCTGGAGTGTAGTGGCACGATCTCTGCTCACCACAACCTCCACCTCCTGGGTTCAAACAATTCTCCTGCCTCAGCCTCCAGAGTAGCTGGGATTGCAGGCGCGTGCCACCACCCCCAGCTAATTTTTTTGTATTTCTAGTAGACACAGGGTTTCAACACGTAGGCCAGGCTGAACTCGAACACCTGACCTCGTGATCCACCCGCCTCAGCCTCCCAAAGTGCTGGGATTACCAAGTTCTGGGTGAGCCACAGTTTTAATGTCCATTAAGGAAATGTCTGATTTGGCCAAGGGAGGCAATACGCGGGTGAGTGCTCTATGGTAACGCAATATGCAGAGATCTGATGTGAAACTGTCCGACTGGGGTATGAGCATTCTTACTGTAAGAGGAATACTTGATGAAAATGCATTGGAGACATATTTTAAATGAAACCCTCTCTCGGTGCGTTTAGGACAGATCCACTTTACTTTCCACATCACGTCATGCCTGTGCCCACAGACGGAGGAGGTGGCATGAGGCCCCGAACTCTGGAGCCTTTGAAGTCAGGCAGGCCCCGCTGGAATCACAGCCCCCCAGTCCCGGGCGGGTCAGTGCGCCTCTCCAGGTCTCTGTGTACTTCTCTGGGTACTTCTCTGTGAATTGAAGAAAAGGGAAAGAGTCTCTTGCACACACGTTTTCAGGGGCTTAGTCCCCTCTGTCCAACAAGTGTGTGAGAAAGCAAAGGTGGCTTGGCCTAGATGTAGTCACCACCGCACCTGCCGTTTACGGCGTCGCCCATACTCACCCATCCCTGCCCATGACTGCTGGTGGCTCCTCCCACCTTCTTGGGCGTGTGGAGTCAGTCTTTCCCGATTGGTGGATCCAACGACACCCTGTGACTGAGCACCAATGGCACGTGGCACTGGGAGCGTTTCCTGGGAGGCGCCACTGAACCCTGGAAGGGTCCCATGGGAAAACTGATAAAGCCTGAAACGTGTGTGTAGAAACAGGCTTTATTACCACGCAACCACCACCAACTCTCTCCTGCTATGGTGTAATTTTTCTCCATAAGTTGTTGGGGTGCAGGTGGTATTTGGTTACATGAGTAAGTTCTTTAGTGGTGATTTGTGAGATTGGGGTGTACCCATCACCCAAGCAGTATACACTGCAGCATATTTGCTGTCTTTTATGCCTCACCCCCTCCCACTCTTCCCCCAAAGTCCACTGTATCCTTCTCATGCCTCTGCGTCCTCATAGCTTAGCTCCCACATTTCAGCGAGAACATACGATGTTTGGTTTTTCGTTCCTGAGTTACTTCACTGAGAATAATGGTCTTCCATCTCATTCGGGTCACTGCAAATGCTGTTAATCCATTCCTTTTTATTGCTGCCTAGTATTCCATATATTCCAGAGTGTACATATATGTACCACAGTTTTTTAAATCCACTTGTTGATCGATGGGCATTTGGGTTAGTTCCACGATTTTGCAATTGTGAATTGTTCTGCTATAAACATGCATGTGCAAGTATCTTTTTTGAATAACCACTTCTTTTCCTCTGGGTAGATACCCAGTAGTGGGATTGCTGGATCAAATGGTAGTTCTGCTTTCAGTTCTTTAAAGAATCTCCACACTGTTTTTCATAGCGGCTGTACTGGCTTACGTTCCCACCAGCAGCGTAGAAGTGTTCCCTGTTCACTATGGTGTAATTTTTAAGTTTAAGCTTTTAATCTCAGATGAATCTATCTGTCTAAATACCTACCTACCTACCTATTATCTGTCTACCTATGACCTATCTATACTAAAATAATAAGCTTAAAATGGAATCCAAATCCTCCATTCCCTCTCTCCCCTTCCACATCCCCGGGCATTGAGAAGGCTGTTTCAGTGTTTTTATCTATGTCTTCTGTTATTCATCACCACATTTTAAAATAACATGCTTATTCTCTAGTAGGAAGGATCATGCCTGTAATCCCAGCACTTTGGGAGGCCAAAGCAGGCGGATCACCTGAGGTCAGGAGTTCAAGACCAGCCTGGCCAACATGGCGAAACCCCATCTCTACTAAAAAATACATAAAATTAACTGGGCATGTAACCCCAACTACTTGGGAGGCTGAGGCAGGAGAATTGCTTGAACCCTGGAGGCAGGGAAGCCTGAGTCAGGGAAGCTGGACCTGCAGGCGGGTCCCTGCTGCAGTTCCCCTTTTGCAGTTCAGCCAAGGGACTGCCCACCCGTCCTGCTCACCTTCCACAAACCGCGGAGGCCTCCTGTCCGTGGGCCGCCCATCCCTCTCTCCTGTGCCACCCTTCACATGTCTCTCCTTCTTTGCTGTCACTTTCGGGGGCTGTATTCATTTCTTGTGGCCGCTGCACCAAACGCCCACAAACTGATGGCTTCAGAAGTGGATTTTCTCAAACTTCTGGTGGCAGAAATTTGAATCAAGGTATCAGCAGGGCTGGGTCCTTCCGGAGCCTCGGAGGGAGTGCCTGTTCCAGGCTGCTCTGCAGCGTTCCTTGGCTTGTGGACACATCCCTCCGACTTCTGCCTCTATAATCTCCCGGCCTTCTCTGACGTCTCTTGCTGCCCTTCTCTTGTGAGGCTGCCCTTGGATTTAGAAGCCACCCGAAATCCAGATGATGTCATCTCCACATCCTTAACTTCATTACATCTGCAAGACTCTTTTTCCAAGTAGGAGCCATTCACAGGTTCCAGGGGTTCAGATGTAAACGTATGTTTTGGGGGATTTCGGAGGAAACACTACCAATAATGCATGTGTAACTGGTCACACCCACACACGCGTCCTGCAATGCAGAGCTGCCGGACAGCTTCCCACTCTCCCTGTTCCCTGCCACGCTTCACTCCTAGACCCCCAGAACCAGGGCATGGCCTGGGCATTGTTCCTGTCCACTGCGTCCCAGCACCCCTCCCAGCCCTCTCCCCTCCTCCGGCTCCCACTCATATCCTCCCCGCTTTCTTCTCGCAGTCAGGCCTGTTTCCTCAGTCACTGAGTCAGCCGGTGATGAGACCTGCTCGAAATATGTGTGGAGGATGGGTGAGTGCACTCAGTCCTGGACGGGGAGGCAGGAAAGCCCACGCCCAGCCCAGATCAGTTGGCAGCAAGCAGGCCCAGGAGCAGATACTGGAGGCTTCATCTCAGGGACGCTGGGGCTTGCAGGGGGAAAGACAAGTCCACTGGGGTACAAAGCAGTGTGGCCATGAGTAGGCAAAGGGCCTGGCTGTTTCCAAAGAGCCCTGACCCTCCCAAGCGGCTGTCAGCTTCCTTTAGGCAAAAGACACTTTGAGTCTTCCCAAGGGCTGGAGGTCAGAACGGACCTCCGTATCCTGGGTCCTGAGATTAGTTCCTCCCCTGTCTTTTGTTTACGAGATGCCCACATTTAATCCCAGGAAGGCGGACATCTCCATGCTCTCTGGGCCTTCGCTTGCCCTGACCTGTGCAGCTCAGGTGGCCCTGGTTCTGTGTGAGCAGTGACGTGGAGCTCCACAGATGGAGGGCCAGACTGGCCCTGTCCCAAGCCAAAGGGCTTAAGTGGGAGACAGAGTGTGGATGACGCCACCTGCAGAGAAGCAGGATGCAGGGACAGCACGCAGGGGCAGGCCGCACGCCCCGTCCTCCCCTTTGCCTGCGGTGGCTGCTCCAGGTGCCCTTTCTAGCAGATGGTCCTGGCCCCAGACAACGCGATATCTTAGCCTGTGGTTGGAGGCATCTGTGGGGCAGATTTCGGGCCCACAGGCGTACCGCACCACTTACGGCAGGGTGTGCGAAGAGCCTCCGGCCACGCTGATTCTATGACTGTCAGCCATTCTCACAGCCTCGCAGGTGCAGGATGACAAGGCGGGCTGCACGGGGCTCTGCAGCCACATGGAAAGCACCGCCTGCCCCCAGGCCCCACCCTTCCAGACTGTACATCCCCACTCTGCCTTACCCTATGAGGGCCCCCACCTCCTCTTCTGGAGGCTCAGGGCTGCCCACAGCCCTTCAGACTGTGTCACTCAGAGTCACAGGGCATCCTGCAGATGGCACTAGGGGCGCAGAGAGACGCAGACCTCGGGCTGAGTTCCCCTTTGCCTCTTGGCCGCCCACTGACTCCCGGCTCCCGCTGAGCCTGTGTTCCCTCAGCTACAACCTGGAAGTCCCACCTCTGTCTGCAGTCGCTTTCAAAAGCAAAGAGCGAGAAGTTTCCATCGAGACGTGTTGGTCTTGGCCGCTGCACAGTCCTAAGGCCGAGTTTCAGACCCGAGGCGGCGGACCTGCCCCTAGCGTGTTTCGCCCTGGGGTGAAATTCAGACTCAGGGCCCCCACCTTCCTGGGCACTGACCCTCCCTCAAGGCTGGTCTGCAATACCAGTGCCTGACTGGGTGCAGGGGTCCCGGCAGTGCCACTGCCCCTCCGGGTCCCCTCACCCCACATGCCTGTACCCAGGCCCCTGGGGCTGACCTGATCTCCTGACAGCTTTCGTCTCCTGAGGGGGCTCCACCGGGCTGCCCTGGAGCACAGGTGGGAGTGAGGTGGATTTGGAGTGGGTTTTCTGAACACCCTCCTGTTCTGTGCATTCACTTCTCACCTGACCAGAGGCATGCCCTGGGAACACGTCACACCAGCTCATGCAGGCCTGTTCCCAGCGCCATGACTACAGAGGGCTCTGACTGACCCCAGAGCAGAAGCTACCACAGGGAAGGGACCCCACAACATGCCTGGGGAGGAGGAGCCAGCAGTGGGTTACAGGAGAACACAGGTGCCTACGTCCACAGACATGCATTGCACACACGCAAGCACATGCACGCCAGCACGCGTGTGGATGCATAGACACGCACACACACATGTTCCGGGAGCCAGCATCTTCCAGCGCCTCTTTTTGGAATGCGCGGGCGGGGGTGAAAACAGGAGTGAGCCCACTATTCATGGCCGCGTATTTCTATGTAGCCCAAGGTGTTGGTGACTGACTCCTAGGAAGCCCAGAGTTGGAGACAAAGCCCCAGGAGAGACTCCAGGAGAGGCCAGGGCTGGGGGAGAAGGAGACCCTGATATGCTGACCAGGATGTGTGGCAGGTGACCAGGAGCAGGCAGTAGCCAGTGATGCCCAGAGATGCAGCTGCCACCGGGAACCCCTGGGACGACCCCTCGGGTGACTGCTCTGAGGCCCCCACTGAACTCCATCCCTGACCTCCCACGGGAGGCCAGGGTCCCATTCATTTGTACGAGGCCCTCTCATCCCTTGGCCCCTCTGCCTTGGGCTTGGGTGTGGACACTGCAGGGCTGGGTCCTCCACAGACGTGACAAGGGGCTGTTGCTCAGCAGGAAGCCAGGCTCAGGGAACTGGGCAGAGGAAGAATGAAGTTTGCACCTTGGAAATCAAGGAGTCTCCTTCTGGCCCCGCCATCCATGAGTTTTGCATTACTTGACTTGGGGTTATTTCTATTTGAATCACTTCAGGAGAGAGGGCCCTGTGGCTCCGTAGTCTTCATGGCCTCCATGGGCCTCCATAGAGCCTGCCGAGCATACAGGGGAGGGCTGGGCGTCTCGCTGCTGGGACCACGGCTGCCCCGTTCTATCTCCCCAGAGTCCTGTGTGTGCACGTGTGTGTGCATGTGTGCTGGTTGCATGTATGTGCATACATTCATGTGGCATGGGTATGTGTGCATGTGTTTGAAGTGTGCCGTCTGTGCATGGGTGTGTGTGGTGTGTGCATGTGTTATGTGGATACGCATGTGTGTGTGTCTGTGTGCATTTGTGGTATGGGCATGTGTGTGTGCGTGTGTGCAGTATGTGTGCATGCATATGTGTGTGTCCCGCATGTGCATTGTGTGTGTGGTGTGTGTGTGTGTGTGTGGTGTGGGCATGTGTATGTGTGATATGTGCATGTGTGTGTATATGTGTGTGTGGCGTGTGTGCTTGTGTGGTGTGGGCATGTGTGTGGTGTGTGTGTGGTGTGGGTGTCTGTGTGATGTGGGCATGTGTGTGTGGTATGTGGGCATGTGTGTCGTGTGGGCATGTGTGTGATATGTGTGGCGTGTGTGTGGTGTGGGCATGTGTGTGGTGTGTGTATGGTGTGGGTGTCTGTGTGATGTGGGCATGTGTGTGTGTGGTGTGTGCATGTGTGGTGTGGGCATGTATGTGTGGTGTGTGTGTGGTGTGGACATGTGTATATGTGGTGTGTGCATGTGTGTGTGTGCATATGTGCGTCTGTGTGTTTGTTGCGTACAGTGGGCTTGTGCTGCAGGGATCTGTCACTTAGACAGGCCCTCAAGACCCCTCCCGGGGATGCCAGCCCCAGGGGAAGCTAGTGCTACATCAAGGTCACCATCCGGAGCCAGGTGGAAGGTGAGGTCATGCTGGCGTTTCCAGAGCTCCTGTCCTTGCTGTGATGGACCTGGGGGCAGGGTGAGCTGGGAAATGAGGGCTCACAGGCCACCACCATCCTGCCAGAGACCCTCACTCTCTGAACCTCTGTCTGGGAGCTGGGCGGGCTCTGTGTGTCTACTGCTTGGTGGGCAGCTCCACCCAGCAGACCCCGGTACTAGGTGTCCCCCAGGAGACATGCTTTTGGTGGCTCAGGGTAGTGACCTGGTGACTCACAGTCCTCAGAGCAGGAAGCCCCCACCCTGGAGTCCACAAGTGTGACCCACCACCCCGTGCACATGGGTGCTGACATGGTAAGGAGGCAGCGGGCAGAGCATGGAGCCCTTGCCCTCATGCAGAGGTTCCCCCCTGCGCCAGACCCAGGCTGACTCTCCCTGGTGGCAGATCTTGGTCTTTGTGGGATTTCTGGGCAGGATTTCGACCTGACCCACACATCCGAGTGCTCCATCCTTAGCCGGCTACCTGGTGAGCTCGCGGTCAGCATGGCATGGATGCATGTGGAGCAGACAGTGACTCGTTGGGAGAAGCGGGCAGGTGGTGGCACAAATGAATGCCATGCCTGGAAGAGCAGGGAATGTCACCCAGGGTGAGCAGCTGGGAAGGCTGGCCCTGACCTTGGAAAGCAAGGCAGGGGCAGCACACAGGACGGGCACATTTTGGTGTCAGAGTGGGGCGTGGGTTTGAGAGCAAGGGTCTCTTGCGCTGAGGCTGCTGGGGCACGGCAGAGGACTAGGCACTTGGAAAGGGCTCAGGCCCCCTCTGCTCTCGCAGGCCGGGGTCCGTTCACACTGGCAACCACGTTAGAGTTGGTCATTTCTAGAAATTTCTACAATTATGCACAGCATAAAATGTCTCCTCTCTCGTCCCTTTTAAAGTGAAGCAACAGTCATTCTTGTGACCTGTTGTGACTCTCAGGCTGTGCCCCGAGTTGTGAAGTAGAGACGAGAACAGAAACGGAGAGACCAGGGCTGCGCGGATGACTTTATTTTTCCTGGGTGGGAAGCAGGATACACAGCCACACTGCGGTCACTTAGCTTGTAAAAATATCTCAATAAATAAAACAAATAAGCAACATATACACTGAAACAGAAAATACTTTTTAAAAATGGCTAGCCCAGCAAATCATGGAGAAAGAAAAAGAAAAGCGGCATGAAAATAAGAATTCCAGGCTGACTTGAAACTGTCATGCAGAGGCTTGGGGGAGGGGAAGGAACTCGGGGTTCCTCTTCTGAAAGCCTTGGTCCAGTTTAATCAGAATTGTACAAGAATGCATTCCTGTTTTATTTAAAAAATATACATTAAAAAAGGCACTTAGAAGGAAATACAAATTCAAAATCCAAATCCTCATAAATGTGTTCCTGAATCTAGAGATTTTCAGAAAGAATAAACCTCCCCCCAAACATAAACCCCAGAAGAAAAATCCAAACAGAGACAGGATGGCCACGGCGACGTCACCAGCAAGAGGGCTGGGAGTGCTCTTCCTATCTGGAGACCGTCCTGGGGGAGGATGGGAGCCTGGGTCTTCTCTCCGATGTCACTGCTGTCCCCTCTCTCAATGCTGGTGGAGGGCAGGGGGGGGGCCTCCTGAGGTGGTTCAGGTTTCAGAAGTTACAGACTCCAAAGCATCCCAATTCCACTTGCGCCATCGACGCGACGGGCAGCCTGGAAGACACAGAAGGGGGACGGTGAGCTACGGCTGCCTCACGTGGTACCTGGCAGAGTCGTCTCGGGACTGCCCCGAGGCTGGCCAGGGTGGGACACGGGGCAGGCCCTGAGAGAGCTGGCTCTGTTCTATTCACGCTCCTCCCTGTCCCCCCTAGAGACACTGGACGGGTGACTGCTGCTAGGCCAACCCAGGCCACTGCAACTCCTGCTCCCAGGTCCAGGCCAAGCCCAGAGCGCCCTTCCCCGCCCCCGAGTGTCCTCTCTCCACTCAGCACCCTGAGGCTGCTCCCTGGCCAGTGCTCAGCATGCCCGCAAGTGCTGCCTGGCTGTGGTGAGCCCCTTGGGACAGGCTGCCAGGGGACACAAGAGGCTCGGGCCCCAGGCAGGCCTGAGGACGCTGTGGGGTTTCAGGCAGAGAGGGCTGCATTACAGGGAGGAGGACACAGAGAAATGGGCCAGCCGCTGGGGGGAGCGGTCAAGGGCGGAGTCTTGCTTTCAAATTTGTGCTTTTGAAACTATTACAGATTCATAGGAAGTTGCAAAAACAACATAGAGGTGGCCCATGTGCCTTTCACCCAGTTTCCACACATACCACACCCACAAATACACACCACACAAGCACACACCACACACACCACATACTGCACACACCACACACTGTGCATACACACCACATACACATACGACACACACAAACACCCCACACCCCCACATACACACACACACAAACATACCACACACCACACACTGTACACATACACACCACATACACATACCACACACACAAACACCCC
>PVKV010014750.1:0-56237 GCA_004027835.1 Alouatta palliata | reverse complement strand
GTGCAATGGCGCGATCTCGGCTCACCGCAACCTCCGCCTCCTGGGTTCAAGTGATTCTCCTGCCTCAGCCTCCCGAGCAGCTGGGACTACAGGCACGTGCCACCATGCCCAGCTAATTTTTGCATTTTTAGTAGAGACGGGGTTTCACCGTGTTGACCAGGATGGTCTCGATCTCTTGACCTCGTGATCCACCCGCCTCAGCCTCCCAAAGTGTTGGGATTACAGGCGTGAGCCACCGCGCCCGGCCTCCTTCCTTTGTTATAAACACACACAACACACAAGGTAAGCATTGAAGAGACCACAAATTTGAAATTTAAGTCATTTTCTTATCCCTCCCTCTCCTTTACCCCATATATCACTAGACTTTCGCATATCCTAATTACTCTATTTCCATTGTCAGTCTCTTACCAAGTTTATTTCCTCTCATCCGGATTATTGAAATAACTTCCTAAGTAGTAATATAAATCTGAATCTCTTTCTCAAATCTGTATCTCGCTCTCTTTCAATTTTATACACTTCTGCAAGATTAACTTTCCTGAAGCACAGCTCTGATCATGACATTCCCCTGCTCAGAAAACTTCAGGCTAAAAAGCCAAATATTGGAGCCTCCCAGTCACATTCTGATCCCAGATGACCTTTTTCATAGCTACTTAGCATCTGGAGTAAAAAGGCCTGTGTTTGCGTCCTGGATCTACTACTTAGTATACATGTAATCCTGAAAAAGTCAATTAAATTTTCTGAACCTCTTTTTCTTCATCTTCAGGATGAAAATAAATAATAATGTTTACTTCAAAGGGCAATGTTAAAAAGTTATTTGTGAAAGCTGTTTGTAAACTTTTTAAGTACCTATCGTTTTTTACCATTTGCGAACCCCATTCTCTAATTAAATTCCACTCAATATTCTTCATGCCTTTGTTCAAGCAGTTGTTCCTTTTGCCTGGAATGCCTCCTCCCACCCATATCCACATGTCCCAATCCTTCAAATCTCAGCTCAAATGTCACCTCTCCCACAAAGCCTTTCCTAACCTTCCTCTTCCTGATAAACTGGAAGCCATTCCTCCTTTCTCTGAACTCCCACAGCACTTTTTATCTTTGCCTATGTATCACTTTATATTTTGTTGTTATACAAAGATAAACATGTACATGTTTTATCTCCCCTACTAGAAGAGTGAATTTGTGTTGTATTCATTTTTGTGCCTACCACAGTGGCTTTGCGCACAGTGGGTGCTCAATAAATATTTACCAAATGAATTATTCACTAGAAAATTAATGTCTAAGTGGAGGAAATGATTGAAGAAAAACCTAAAATGAAAGCTTTGGATTGCCAGTTAACACTTTGCTCTCTCTTTTCCCTATTATTTTTACAAATAGTAGTGATTTGGTCTTAAAATCTGTGTTTGTATACATATATGCATACATGTGTATGCATAATACATACACATACTTGGACTCAAACTGGATGTCTTAGATCCCAGCTAGGTTCCTTAAGGTAATGCTTATGGCCAAAATCACACATATTCAAAATTACAAATTGAAAACTCATTAAATCACCTGGAAGGTACAGTAAACATAGCACAGCACAGGTGTATCACGTTCTGCACTGTGCCAACCAGGAGAGAACAAGACATTTGTTTCCCCTCCCCCACGATGTAAATCCTTACTTTTTGCTCCCTTTTAAGTCTTTCTTGTAAATTACATACTTAACTTAGATTGTATTCCATTCTGCAGAGGTTCGTTGCACAGCCCCAAGGCACAGTACCAAACCTCAAAGATAAGAGTCCCTCTGCTCTAGGGTTCCAAACGTATCAATTCCACTTTCTGCCTTTCACTTTCTAATTAAATTATACATACTGTAAAACATTCCGTGTGCTGGTTAAACTAATCATCGAAGTTATTCTTATCACCCTTCTAAATAAGTCTTCTATTTCCTGCTACCCACTGACTTCTTACCCAAGATAACTCTCATGGCTTGGCCACAGCAATTGCTTAAGTAGAGGCTGGGGTTCATTTGGTGAGCTTTGAAAAGATTGTCAAGAGTGTTCTGTGCGATCTCGCCCATAAATACTTCTTCCTTTTTCGATTTTCAAAGCATGTATAATGAGCTCTGTATGCTGCTGCGTTTTGTGCCTTTCTTCTTTGCTTTCCACACAGTAGCACACTACTGCAAAAACTGGTGTACTTGGCTTGAAGTGATCAACTGAAAACGCTTTAAAAGCAAACACCGGTGGAGCGAGAGGTTAAGTCCTCGATATTCATTCCAGCGGTGTGAGGGCGCTCGTGGACCACGGACCCAGCCCTCCGCAGTAGCAGGGAGCCAAATGCACTCGTGTCATCTCTTAAGAGATGTCCCATCATTCCTAACTTTCTTGTCTCAAAAGTTAAGGAATTCCGCTTTCCAGACCTTTCCCCAGGACCCGCCTCGGTCCTCTACAACGCCCCTTTGCTAGCTGGGCATCCTCCGTGCGTCGCCAGCCCCTGCAGAGCCCAGCTGCCTGGGGCCCGAGATTTTTATGCATCTCCTTTTGATTACTAACTAAGCTATCCTAAAGTGCCCAATACATCACGAGCCAGAGAGAAAAACCATGCTTTTTTAACGCTTCGGACACACCTCGTTTCCTCCGTTTTATGAACGGAACCTCGTCCTTGGCGAGAGAGCCATCCCCCTCCTCCGCCTGCGGAGCCCGGGCCGGTTCCGAAGCCCCCACCCCAGCCCCCGCCCGCCCCGCGCGGCTCTGCGCATTCCTCTCGCGTCCGCGGCACCACGCTGGCACCACTGCCTCGGGCGAACATGGCCAGGCCCGCCCTCGCCACTCACCTAGCAGCTCCGCGATGGCACTGAAGGGTCGCGTGTGGCTGCTGGAGTTGCTCTGGAGGTAGCGGGGGCTCATCTGGGGGCGAGAGAAGGTCCCGTCCCGTGTGAGGCCTCGGCCCGCCGTGCCCTCCCCGCGCGCCCCCCGCAGCTCAGGGGCCCGCGCGCGCGTCCGCCCCCTCGGGCCCCCGACCTACCGTGCTCAGGCGGATCCCGAAGGCCTGCGGGCCGCCGCCGGGCCGGGCCACTCCGCAGCCCGGTGCGCCAGGGCCGGCGGGGGCCCCTCGGCACAGGAACATTTTTTTGGCCGCCACGGTACTTGTCTGCTGCCGCCGGACCCCTGGCCCGGTGGTCCAGGACTAGCCCTCGCTCACTCGCACTCGCAGCTGGCGGCGACCGTCCCGGACCGGCCCTCCCTCGCTCCCACTCGCAGCTGGCGGAGGCGGGGCGCGCTCCAGCCACCTGTCCCGGGCGGGAGGGGTGAGGCCAGCTGAGCCAGGCGGCGGCTCCGCCCTGTCAGCACCTCTCCCGACCCGGCGACTGCCCAGGCTGCCTCAGGACCGTACAGAAATATGGCGACCTCCTGACAGCCGCTCCTTGATCCCCGCCCCTAATGAATTCTTGGCGTTTGCCATAGGCCAGGCAGCCGAGCGGGAAAGCTCGGGGGGCGGGCGGTTACGGGGTTGGGGGGGGCGCGTGGGGAGGAGCGGGAATGAAGCAAGAGGAGGGAGAGCATGTATGGGATTTCTGGAACCTAGTCCGGCTTAGGCTGCATGACTAACAGGCAAGATAAGACAAGTCTTTCAAGTTCTAAAGACTACAGTGTTGCTATCTGGGAAGATAGCAAGCTCGCCTGATGGGAAAACATTCTGTCTACTACTCTGCCTCAAATGCCTCCAGAAGCACCCAGAACTTTCTGGAAGGCAATTCGCAAACTATCTCCAAAGTCTTGCTAGCATGCAGGGACGGTGTTTCTAAAAGGAGAAATTGGATTCACTTAAATACTGCCAAGTAGGCGATTGGTCAAATTATGAAGTATGCATAAAATGAAATACCATGCAGTTCTTAAAGACGACCATGTTTGTAGATGAGTATGTGTTGATGTAGAAAAATATTCATGAAGGAATAAAAAAAACAAGAAGTTACAACATATTGTGGAACGCATGATACCTTTTTTATTGGAAAAACGAGTATATATTTGGGCATATGTACATATATATGCATGCATATGCACACACACACACACACACAGAAAACAACTCGGTATACACCAAGATGATATCTCTGGGTTTGGAACTAGACAATTTTCCCTTTTTCCTTATCTGTATTTTCTAATATACTATAGATATACATTGATTATAGAAAAAAATAGATTCTTTAAAAAATATATGTAACATTCTCTGGCATGAATAAACCATAATTTATTTGACCATTCCTTCATGGTAATTTAGGTTGTCCTCCTTTTTAAATTTTGACAATTTTGACAATTCACACACTCATGTACAGGTCATTAATTTCTGATACTGTTATCTCTATAGAATGAATTCCAAAAGATGAGATTGCTGGATCTAATAGCATGTGCATGGTATAATCTTAATAAATACTGTAGGATATTTGTCTTCTCAGCAACAATCAGCTATTTTGCCATGTTCATAGCACTAGATGGTCCCAATCTTTTAACTTTGTGACAGTCTTTTCAATAAAAACTAGTATCTCCTTATTGTTTTAATTTGCATTTTCCTGACTACCAGTGAGGTTGAATATCCTTTCAAATGTTTAGTACACATTTGTCTCTCCTCTTCTATAAATGTCTGTTTATGTCCTTTGAGCATCATTTTTTACCCCCATTGGGTGCTTTACATTTGTCTGTTTTTTAGTTATCTTTTCTTCAATTTTTTAAAATACACAAAAATACAGGAAACAATATAGTGAATTCCATGTACTTATTACTCAGATGCTGTAATTATCAAGACTGCCACACCTGCTGCAATGGACTGAACATTTGTGGCCCCCAAAATTCATATGTTGAAATCCTAACCCTCAATGTGATGGTATTAGGTATTAAGATTAGGCACTGGGGCCTTCGCCAAGTAATTAGGTCATGAGGGCGGAACCTTCATGATGGGATTAGCACCTCATAAAAAGGACCCCAGAGAGCTCTCTCACCCTCTTTCTTCCACAAGGAAATAAGAAAAAATCTGAATTCTGCAACTCAGAAGAGAGACCCTACAAGAACCTGGCCATCTGCTGTTAATACGCCATCTAGTCTATGGTACTTTGTTAACAGCAGCCAGATCTGACTAAGGGACTTGTTTTCTATGTCCTTTTCTTCTTTTTCTTCTTTTTTTCATTTTTGTAAACATTTTAGAGCAAATCTCAAACATCATGCTATTTTATTCTATATACTTCAGGGTTCTTTAAAAACATGGACATTTTCTAACAAACATAGCCACCATGCTACTTTTATACCAAACAAAATTTATACCAAACAAAATTTATAATAATTCTTTATCATCTAATAATACCCAGCTTTTTTTTTTTTTTTTTTTTTGAGATAGGGTCTTGCTCTGTCACCCAGACTGTAGTGCAGTGGTACCATCTTGGCTCACTGCAGCCTTGACCTCCTAGGCTCAAGCCATCCTCCCAACTCAGCCTCCTGAGTAGCTGGGACTACAGGCATTCGCCATCACACTGAGGTAATTTTTTTACTTTTTATATGTTTTAGAGATGGGGTTTTGCAATTTTGCCTAGGCTGGTCTCAAGCTCCTAGGCTCATGCAATCCACCCGATTTGGCCTCCCAAAGTGCTGGGATTACAGGTGAGAGCCACTTTGCTTGGCCCAGTCCATATTCTGATTTCCCCCAATTGTCTCAAAAATGTCTGCTTACAGTTGGTTTGTTTAAGTCTAGACTCCAAGTGCATGCATTGCACGTGGTTATGTGTCTTAAATCCATTTTAACCTAAAAGTTTGCCCTCTCCTTTTTTGATTCATGCTATTGAATTTTTTTTTTTAGAGATTGGATCTCCCCATGTTGCCCAGGCTTCTCTCAGACTCCTGGACTCAAGTGATCCTCCCACCTCGGCCTCCCAAAGTGCTGGGATTACAGCACTTGTGTCCAACCTCTTGTGAGCCATCATGCCCAACCCCTTGAGTTGCTGAAGAAACAAAGACGATTGGACTGTTGAATGCCCTACATTTTCATTTTTCTGTTTGCTTCTTCATGTTACTTCACTTGCTCCTCTTCTTATAGGAAAAAGTGTTACTTAGCTATAAACCATAAATTGTCTCTAGAGACTTAGAGTCTAGTACAATGTTTTCTAAGTAGGAATGCTCGTAGATGGTCCTGTATAGTTCCCATTGCATCACATCAGAGAATACATACTGTGCAACACTTAGACATGTTCAGATTCATCAGTGACTTCAGGTGCAGGCAGCCTGAAGCTTCCACTATAAATTTTCCCCACCAACCTTTTACTTTATGGTTCTATTGTCTGAAAAAATATTTTATTAGGATTGCAAAATTATGATAATCTAATCTCATAATTTCTTCTAATTTATTAACTGGATCATTCTGTATAGAATTTACTCTCATCAACCATGACTATTTGGTTAATCTGAAATACAATTTGTGTAGGAAGGGCATGATAAATTCTTAGCTCTTTACTTTTAATTATCAATTTTTAATGTAAAGAGGTGGTGCCTGTGATGAATGCTGTGATGTGTCAGCCCACTTCCCATTTCAATAAAAGACTTGTTGACTGAGCTGCTGAGAGAAATGTTGATGGACTGCCTTCAGCTGTTAGCCCTTCAGGGATTGCTTCAGGTAATCTCTGCCTTACCCAAGGACACAAACTTTTCTGTGGCAGCCTACAGTAACTGACCAAAGAAGGGGTATAAAAACCTGACTGTCTCACCCCAATTTGGGACTCCAGATCTCTCTGTGGGGTTGGCTCTCTGCTGTTGAGCCTGCATTGTAGCTCAGTGTTCCCCTCTGCCCACATCTACTTCATTACATAGAATACCTCTTAATAAGCATCCTGCATACAAAGCTCTTTCTTGGAATCTGCCTCCTGGGGAACTCAAACTGCAACACTTCAAATTGGGAGTGATCCAAGAAAGTTGGGACTAAAATGATATTTGGTAAAAGATGAAAGATTTATACGATAGGAAGAGAGACCAGAGGATTAGAATGATACTTGGGAGCTAGATCACTTACTACCCAGTTGGCAATGAGGACCATATCACAGAGTGGATAGAGCACAGATATCCCCCTCCCATAAGGCAGCAGTCCTGTTATTGTTAAAACTTCCACCAGGTGGTGAATTGGGATGGTATACCTCTAAAAGGGAACATATAATCTGCCGTGATGTTTTGTCTTTGAGAAATATGGAGGAAGTAGTAGCTATAAGACCAGTGAAAGGCCAAGGTAGGAGGATTGCTTGAGCCCAGGAGTTCAAGGCTGCAGTGGGCTATGATCATGCCACTGTACTCCAACCTGGGCAACACAGCAAGCCCCTGACTCTGAAACAAAACAAGACAACAACAAAAAGAACCAATGGAATTTAGTGACTATTGAGCTCTAAAAAGGATTAAACTCCCAATAGAGAAATAGAGACACATTTGCTATGTCAAAATCAGGATGCTGCCAGGGACAGAATCAGACCCCGACACATGGTTTGGGGGTATCTAGACTGATGCTACCAAAATCTTGAATCCTTAAATTTCCCTGAACCAGCTGAGCCCATAGAATTGGTGCAATTTCCCTGTTGGTAGTCCCCACGCCCACCCCATCCCTTTGCTTGCAGACATGCAAAGCTCTCCCCAACAAGACAACATGTGCTCTCCCCTCCCCTCCTGGCCACTAGGCCTATAACAAGGGCTAAGGCACAGCATGGACATGTGAGGCCTGATCAGAGAGAAGAGTGATTGTACCTCAAGAAGTTGTAAGACATCCAGCATGGATCGGCAGGAACTGGAAGGGTTCACATGGAATTGAATTCTGAGACTGCTTGATCAAGAGAGCTATACTACAAGGTGGGATAACAAGCAGTTTATCTATTTTGGAGCACTACTCTGCAATATAGGATTTAACATTCTGGCAAGGACCACATGAGGTAGTACGGTCTCACAATTAGATGACTCTTTCAAGTACAGAAAAAGTGATGACCCACACTAAGTGAGGATGAAATGCCAGTATTGCTGAGACAATAGTAGAAGAAAGGACGTAAAGATTCAGAAGTGAGCCTACTGTAGTGGATACACCAAAGAGGCCTGGAAAAGTCAAATAGAAAAACCCAGGATCCACCATTTATCAAGGCAATAAGGAATGTGCTGGCAAGAGGGGCACCAGCACCACTGAGAAATTCACTGGTGGCTCTCCTCTGTAGGTTAGGCTTGATGGTAGAGAGACCCTTACAACTACTCTCATTGTAGCAGGACTCTGAAATGATAGAGACCCTATGCCTGATTTCACCATCTAAAGTAAGGTAGGGGCATGATCATAATGAGTGGCAAGACTGGAGGAGCAGCCAGAGGAGACTGAAGTACAGTTATGGAAATGGTAGATAGAACATGGCCTCCCTAGGGGAAAATAGATAGGCAGGTATAATAGGTGTCTATTCTGGAGAAGTTTAAACCAGAACCCTTATGTTTGGATTTAGCATTCACAGCCTTCTTTGAGGAGTGGCCCACTACCATTTCTTCCTCCCTAAGCATAGCACAACATGTTGAAACCTTTCCTCAGCCCTCAGTCTTGTTTGACTCAAGACTCTGTACCTCTAGAAATGCCCACTTACTGCCTTCTAAAAGATGTCCTTGCATGGCCTATCTGTCTTGCTTGTTGTTGGGCATGGTGTATCAGCGTGTTTACTATTATACTCGTGTGATTTTGTGTTTAAAAAAAAGCTTTGTACCCTCCTGATTGGCAAGTGAAGTCAGAGCTCCACTCTCAGCTCCTCTCCAGCTCCCCATGACAGAGGCAATTCTGAGGGACCAAGGCGGCTGCTGAAACTCCAGGGCTTGGCCTCCTCAAGGCCCTGCTGCCACTGCAGAGCAATAAACAGAAGCAGCATACAAATCTCATCACTATGGCTCCACGGAGCCCTAAAAAGGCCATAATGCAAAGTTCCTCATGCTTCACCACCAAACAAGGTTCCAGCAGCAGTTGGCATATCTGTAAGGGAGGATCCCAATGAACAGACCCCATCAGTTGGCTCAGCATGGGGGCCCGTGGTGAAAGCCTGGGTTTTCTGCAAAATGCGGAGCAGGGAAATGCTTCAGTGGGTTGTGGCAGAGACCTCTGAGAATCCCTAGCATGCCTCCGCCTTGGGGCAGAGCTTTGGACCTCAAGGCCAGCCTCTACTCCCTCTGATCCAGTGACTTGGGTCTGAAGCGCTGAGCTGTCTGTATTACTGTTTTTATTTCAAGCTGTCCCTTCTACTAACCCAGGCAGAGTTCCCTTAGCTAGACTCCCATCACTCGTCGAGGATCCCTGGAGGAACTGCAGAGGCACTTGGAATTTCCTCCTGGTGGGTTAGCCCTGTAACAAGTAGCTCCAATTGTTTGATACATGTATGTAGTGGTTACCATGCAGAGCATTCCAGTGTGTGTGTGTGTGTGTGGGGGGGTGTTTCTCCTAACACTTTTTGACCTGTTGTCTAAGGTCACTTGTCCCAAGTTCCCGGATGGGTGTGATGCAGAAAGAGCCCAAGATTTACCAGGGTGGAAGATCAGACAGGTGTGGTAGCAAAATTGAGTCACAAGATATGGGTTCCTGTCCAGACTCCTCCACTGGAATGTCCTGTGACCTTGGGGAAGTGTCACAGGCCACGTTCTCAGGAAAGCAGGTTCTGAGACAGAGCTTCATGGACAGGAGGTTTATTGGGGAGCACTGTCAGGATCAACACCTGTGGGGAGTGCAAAAAGCAGAACTGGGCAGAGGAGGAAGTGGGACAGGGATGCAGCCACAACAAAGGCCTCAGCCGATCCCAGGAAAAGCTCAGAGTTCTCCTGAATTATGGCAAGGAGCTAGGCATTTATGCTCCTCCATCAGGCAGTCATGGCATGCAGACCACTACCTTGGAAGGACACACGACCTTAGACATGGCGGCTCTCTTCAGTCAAGGGCCATTCCCAGAGAGGGACACAGCTGTGCGCTGTCGGCCACCGGTGCACCTTACAGCTGGGAAATGATGCTTCAGTGCTAAAGGGGAGAGATGGAAGTGGGCAGTGCCCCATAGCATTCAGTTCAGCGAGTTGCTTCCCCTCTCTCAGTCCCAGTTTGTCACCTGTAAGTTAAGTGACACGGATGAACTCTAGTATCCCTTCCAGTTTCAGGGCTCTATGAATCCACCAGCCATCCCCGCTGCTCCACCACCACCCCCTTCCTATTAAGCTATCCCCAGTTTGACATCACACCCCATCCTAAAGTTTGCAGTGGCTCCTCATTGACTATGACACAGTCCAAACTCCTGAAGTGACTTGCAAGGCCCTCTACAATCTAGCCCAATGCATCCCTACAGCCTCCTTCCTCGTTAGTTATTCTGCACCATGAACACTGTGTTTCCATCATGCTCTCCTCTCCTTTTCTCTGCTCTTTAAATAAAGATGTGTCTTTTATTCATTCATGAACAGAGTATAGTGGAAAGGGTTTGGAGCCAGACCTCAGTTGGAATCCAACTCCAGCTCTCATAAGCTGTGTGTCATTAGGCAGGTCACTGAAGCTCTCTGAATCTATTTCCTCCTCTTTGTATGGTTGTTTTGAGAGCCAAATGAGATAATGTAGGTGAAGTGCCTAACACAAAGCCTAGTAGAGCTCAATAAATGTGAGTTCTCTTCCCTCCTCCCTTTGTTGAAATGGCTGAACCCAAACGACATCATCCAATGATTAGTTTCAAAAATACTTTGGAAGAATAAATGCTGTATGCAATTTGGTAGCTTTTTTGCCAATCTTCACTCAGGAAAAATCAAGTCATTCTGAATTCTTAGTCTGGTACCTGATGAATTCCCAGTCTATGTTCAGACTGCTCCCTGGACTGCAACTGTCAGTATCCAAGGCCTCTCGGCCCTAGTCATAAGAACATGAGAACATAGACAACTTTTTATTCCCTTTGCCAAGAAGCATCAGCCAACATCACCTGGGAACTTGTTGAAAATGTACATTCTCAGCCACCATCACCCCAGACCTGTGATCAGAAACTCTGGGGATGGGCCTGGTAATCTGCGTGTTACCTTGGATGATTGTGATGCTCGCTGGGGTTTGAGAACCGTCACTGCTCTAGGGCTTGAAGCTCATCTTGGGCCACATGCTCCAGGGTTTCCTCCACCACCCTCTCCCCACCCAAGAAGAGGAAGGCATGACAGCAGAAGCTGGAGAACTCCAGAAGAGCTTGAGCTTTTGCCAGGAGGCCTTGGGGTGGCCTGTGCTCTTTGACAACTGTAGGAGCCTCAGGAGCGGGTTGAGGAGCTCCTCCCATAGCCCCACCTCCTAGAACTAGAATCTTCTCCAGGTCACATGGTATAGTCTTCACCTCTGCACAAGGCCTGGCAAGACCAGAGACCCCTGACCTTCAGGTCTACTCTGCATAGCCCCTAAAGCAGTGGCTCTCAAAGCGGGGGTCCCAGACCTACAGCATTAGCACCACCTGGGAAGATGTTAGAAACACAAATTCTCAGGCCCCATCCCAGACCTACTACAGGTGATTCTGATAAAGGCTCAAGTTTGAGAACTACTGGCCTAGACTTTACAAATGAATTTAACTTAGTTTGCTTTTTAGGCCAGATGCTGTGTGGGAGGCTGAGGCACGTGGATCATTTGATGCCAGGAGTTTGAGAGTAGCCTGGGCAACATAGTGAGACACCGTTGTTTGTACTAAAAATAAGAAAAATTCCCGAGTGTGGTGGTGTGCATCTACAGTCCCAGCCACTCCAGAGGTGAGGTGGGAGGATCGCTTGAGCCCAGGAATTCGACGCTGCAATGAGCCGTGATCACCACTGCACTCCAGCCTGGGTGACAGAGTGAGACTGTCTCTTGAAAAAGGCCTTTAAAACCTTCCCATTCTCTGGCTACTTCTTCTTTACTATACAGGAGATAAAAAGTAAGACAAAGACATGCTGATGAGAGGATCTAGAAAGCCATGCTTCCTAATTAGAAGAAACTCCCTTTCCACTCTTCTCTTTAGATTTGTCTGTTCCAACCATTCGTTTTGAATGGGACCTCTGGCTGGTCCAAGTTGGTTTGTACTTGATACTTATTTCTCCAATGGCTTGTTGCTACTGGTAAAAGCCTTGGCACACAAAACAGAACACTTGGACTATAATATAAACAAGCATTTCGAACAGAGATTTAAACCAGTTTCATGACAGCCACTGGCATGGTGTGTTTTACAGCTCTGATTTCAGTTCCATTTGTGAAGACTCAGGAATTTCAGAAAATAAAGAAAATAAGAGGCAGAAGTGGGGAGACCTACTCCCCAGCCGGCAGATAAGTTAGAGATCTAAACGGATCCAGGGAGCTCAATTACCCGGTCTTTTTATAGTGAAGGGGACAGGGGATGGGACTTGGGCATGATTCAGGGGAGGAGCTCTTGCTGAGGAAGGAGAGGAGTGGGACACGGCAGGGCGGCTGAGGGCATGCATAGGAGACACCGGGGCCTTCAGAGAGCTCTGTGGGTGAAGCCTGGGAGGGCAGAGCAGGGCCAGGGTCTCAGGCCTAATGTCTGAAAGTGGGGCCTGGTAAAGGACTTCCCTCCCCAGCCGGAGTGATGGCTGCATGACAGCCAAGTGGGCAAAGAGGAATGCCCTGAAAACAGAGGTTAAAGGCTTGCTGGGGGAGAGGTCAGAGCTCACCCTGTGTACCTGCCAGTCTGAGGGAGATGACAAAAGCAAAGTGCTAGAGTCTCCTTCACCTCCCTCTCAGCGCCCTTGCACCCCAACCAGGTCTGCGTGTGCCCCTTCCCTTTTCCCAGTTGGCAGGAAACTATCACAAAGGCCAAGGTGAGCCTCTGGGGCTCCACACTGCTGTCCAGCTCAACGCTAAGCGTAAGGCCTTCCTAAAGAAAGCTGCTCTCCTGCTTGAGTTTTGTTTGTTTAAAAGGAACTCTCCCTTTCTTTCCCTTCCTGGAATCTCCTCTGGGGCCCGAGTGGATCTGCCCCAGGACATGGGCCTTGGCTCGGCACAGAGCATGTGGGCTCAGTGGTTTCTGTGTTTTCATCTTGACAAATCTGGGCGGCCTGCCTCCTGGTTCTTACCTGAGAAGGATCTCAGAGCATCTCAGGGGGATGGAAAGGGAAGTCCCAGGTACCATGAGAGATAAGAAGACAGGCAGGAGAGACCTATGGTAGGGAGAAGGGAGCTGCAGACAAGGCAGGGGTTCTGTTAGCTCACTACAAGCGGCTGTCCCTGGGAGTCCTTCCTCTTGGTGCCAGCTGGCCACTCACAGGCTTCTGCAGTGAGTCAAAGAGATATGTTCTCTGGGTGTGCAGTGTTCAGAGGGAAGAAGGCACTTGCCTCGCCTATGCACAAAGGACTAGATGAGTAGCTTGTTAGCTCATCCAGGTTGGGCTTATCCCAAGTGCATGTGTTTGTGGGGTATGTGTGTGGGTGTGTGTGTGTGTGTCTGTGTGTGTGTGTTGGTGGGGGTAAGGAACATTTAAATGGTATGATACATAGATTATATGCATTTGCCAAAGTCATCAAATGGTACACTCAAAATTTGCATGATTCATTGTGTGAATATTTTTACCTAAGAAATGTAAACAAACAATGATCTCCAATAATATGCAGACTAAAGTGTTTCAAGGTAAGTGTCCTCATGTCTGCAAGTTACTTTGAAATGCATCAGAAAATTAGATGGACTGTTGAATGGATAGAAGAATGGACAAATTTGTGATAAAGCAAATATAAACTATAAATTTTAACATCTAGTTGACATCTATATAGATGTTCACTGTATAGTTATTTCAATTTTTTTGTAAGTTTGAAAATTTTCTATAATGAAATATTGGCAAAAATAATATTGTATTTGTCAGGTAGGTATGGAAATTAGTATCATTCTTAAAGATCTAAGTATGCAGGGCTCTTAGATCTTATTATAGCTACTCTTAATTTACTAATGTGACCCCTAGAAAAAAAACTTGGAAAATGATAGAGTACTGTAAATTCAACTAAATAGTGGTCCTAATTTCTGCCACTGTGCTAAATGTGGAATATTTTCCTAAGCAGATTGACATAGCCTCTGGTATAAGGTATGCAGCCATTAATTCAGCAAATGTGTTCTTTTTCATACTATTTGAAAAAGAAGGTCAGAAAAGTTCTCATTCATATGGGACAGACAATAATATATATTAGTTATTTTGCTACATGGCTCTGGCCCTCTGCCATAATACAGAAGAGATCTGAATATCTGAAAATCCCACAGAACATCACCTGGATTCACCATATCATAGGAATCATGCTAACCAGACCAGATGAGCAAGAAGTAGCTTGCACATTGGTGGCGTTCGCAATGCACGCTCACTCACAACATGGGAGATAAGCCCTATGAAGATTGAGGGGCCAGGCACATTTTTTTAAGTTGCTGTTGTTTAGGGGCATATGGAGCAATCCCATCCATGATAAAAAACAAATTATTGCACCTTGCACCACTCACAACAAGGAATAAAAGTGCAACATCTGGAAGGCCTCATTGGGTTCTGGAAGCTGTATATTCCTCACTTGCTAATACTGCTCTGACCCATACACTGGATGAGGTGAGATAACATATACTGATTGACAGCTTTGAGTGGGACTCAAAGAAGTGCTCTGCAGCAGATCTATACTTCAGTGTAAGCAGCTGTGCTTCTTGGGCCATATGACCAGAATACCCTGTGGTATTAAAGGTAGTAATGGTGGGAGAAGACACTATGTGGAGTTTATTGTAAACCACATGGGATAATCACAATACAATCTACAAGGCCATGCCATCTTTAGAGGACAATTACATGTCTTGGAAAAAAAACCCTCTGATATATTTTTGAGTCCTGGTATAAATGTGGCAAACTGATGATGGGACATTATGTAAACATGTGGCCACAGCTACTCGTCATGAGGTAGGTTTCATCGAATGCACCAAATCCGAAAGTGAAATGGACCTAGCAATAAGCTATTATAAGGAAGTGATAAATCCAGCACAATCAGGACCAAAGGATGCAAGCAGCCAAATGAGCAGGTGGCCCAGTCTCCCATGTCATCCACCACGATTTCACCAGTATCTCTTCCTAAGGTCACACTTATGATATATGGGGGCATCCCTCATGACTAGCCGACAAAGGAGGAAATGCCTGCAGTTGGTTCATGGATGGATTTACATGGTGCATGGCTGTAAGCCAAAAATGAATGGTAGCCACATTACAGACTCACTCATGATGACCTTGAAAGAAGGTGAGACAGATAAAGGCCACTCTAGCTGAGACTGTATTTTTTTTTTTTTTTTTTTTTTTTTTGAGACAGAATTTCGCTCTTGTTGCCCAGGCTAGAGTGCAATGGGTACGATTGTAGCTCACTGCAACATCCACCTCCTGGGTTCAAGTGAATCTCCTGCCTCAGCCTCCCAAGTAGCTGGGATTGCAGGCATGCACCACCACGCCCAACTAATTTTGTATTTTTACTAGAGACAGAGTTTCTCCATGTTGGTCAGGCTGATCTCGAACTCCTGATCTCAGGCAATCTGCCCGCCTTGGCCTCCCAAAGTGCTGGGATTACAGGTATGAGCCACAGCACCCGGTGAGACTGTCCTTTGGGCTTGCATCACAGATCGACTTCTCCTTCCATCCACTCCTGCTTCCTTCCTCTCTCTTCAGTAGTTGTTGAACCAAAGGTTTCTTCTTAATGAATCATTACATTTGTTAACACCATCTCAGAGTGCTTCCTACTGCAACAGTACCAGTTTTTCTTTTACTTCTCAACTTGTAAAACCTCTTTGTATATTAGGAATGTTATTGTATGTGGTAGAGATATTTTCTATTAGCCTTCTGACTCCTTGTTCACAGTTTCATTTGCAAAACAAATCATTTTTTTTGTAAGTGAATCTGTTAACCTTTCCCTATTATCTACCAAAAGATAATGACTTTGCCTGAACATGGTAGCACATGCCTGTAATCCCAGCACTTGGGAGGCTGAGGCTGGTGGAACACTTGAGCTTAGAAGTTCAAGACCAGCCTAGGCAACATGATGAGAGCCCTGTCTCTACAAAAAAAAAAAAAAAAAAAAAAAGATAATGACTTTGATGTATAGGCATTAACCTGAAAGGAACCATGGTATATTGTTAGAAGAAAGTTGCAGAATAATATATTTAGCAGCACTTATCAAACTCTTCTGGTTATAGGACTCACTAAATTTCTCCTTTGAAAATAGATTCAATAAGCATATGGTGGGGCCAAGGAATCAATATTTTGTGTTTTTGTTGTTTTGTTTTGTTTTTGAGATGGAGTTTCTCTCTTGTCGCCCAGGCTGGAGTGCAGGGGTGCAACCTCACCTGACTGCAATCTCTACCTCCTGGGTTCAAGCAATTCTCCTGCCTCAGCCTCCTGAGTAGCTGGGATTACAGGCACCCGCCACCACGCCTGGCTAATTTTTGTATTTTTAGTGGAGACGGCATTTCACCATGTTGGCCAGACTGGTTGCAAACTCCTGACCTCAGGTGATCCACCCGCTTCAGCCTCCCAAAGCACTGGGATTACAGGCATGAGCCACCACGCCCAGCCAGGAATCTATATTTTAACAGCTACTCAAGGCAATTCTATGATCAGATAAGTTTGATCACAAAATATCACTTCATTTTTGTAATTTAAAAAAGGGGAGAAGGAACTCTCTGTGTGTGTGTGTGTGTGTGTGTGTGTGTGTGTGTATTTGTACATACTACAGAGAAAAGTGTGTTAGAATACATATCAGATTCATATTGCTTTCCTTAAGTGAGTGGAACCAGAAGAAATTAAAAGATTATGACTTTATTTTTATCCTTTTGTTATTTTTATTACAATGGACATGAATTACTATGACTGTTTTTAAAATCCAGTAAATTTTAAAAGCCATTTGAAATTGTCTTTTTTTCTTTTACAAGAATGAAATATAAAAGGAAAAGAAGCTTTCAGGAGAACTGTCTTGATTCTTGGCTAGGCCTCCTCTGCCAGGTCCACCACAGCATCAGGAATTCTCCCTGTATCAAGGGAGCTACACCTGGAGAGCGGTTGATGAGTTTTACACCCATGTAACCATGAAATAGTTAACAAGAGTTTCTACGTCGTTAAAATTTTGGTTCACACCAAAAATAGTTTATACAGGTTGTGTAACAGCTGCTGTTGCAATTATGTCTAATGGAAGGTTTTGATTCACACCAAAAACACTTACATGTGTTTTGAGTGGCTAAAACTTCTGGTTTCCTAGGAAATAACTACACAAGTCTCCCCTGGGGACTCTGAAATCATCCTTCTTACTCTCGCCTGGTTCACTGCCTTGGAAACATTCAAAACAGATTGCTGATCTTCTAGGCACTGGGATTATAAGACTTGCTTGTACCTTTTATTTAGAAAAAATGTTTTTCTGATTATACAAGTAATTACAAGCTCACTGTAGAAAATTGTAAAAAGATAGAAAAGTATAAAAAGAAACAGAAGAAGAATTACTCATAACCTTACTACTCAGAAGCAACCACTGTTATGCTTTTGACATATTACCTTCCAGTTTTGTTTCCATGCACTTTCTACATAGTTTAGCTCATCCTAAACATATAATTTCATATACTGCTTTTATCATGGAATGTAATAATATAAGCAATTTTTTATAAACCAGCTTTTATAACATTCCACTTTATATAGATGCACTCTGATTTACTTTATTTTTCCCCTTTAATTCACATTCAAGTTGTTTCTATGGTAAAAGAAAAAGTGAAGCTTGTATCTTTGGGAATAAAAGTATCTAAATTGGAAAGCATATCCCACTTCCAGTGCTGGTAATAGTGTTGCCTAACAACTGTACTCCAAAAAGGTACTCACGAATTTTCACCTTGTAATCATTATAGTGAATTCCAGGACATCTTAAGCCCACCAACTAAGAGGTAGCTCTCCTGAAAACAGAGAACAAGGAAACAAGTGAAATCATAGCTCCAATGACAGGGAGGACAGTCATGTTATCCTAAAACCCAAATATACCAAACTTCCAGAACAATGACAACAATGGTATCCATTATGTTTAGCCAAAACCTTTATGTACCTATTTCTATGTTGTGCTTTGTTCTTATCTGAAGTGTTCAGTCAAAAAACTTTTCCACTTTGTTTGTTCTGGCAGAACTCTTTTAAAGGGAGAAGGGCCAGAAGACACCTTGTCTAGCTGAGCTGTGTGCTGCCATCAGAAAAATTTCACTAAAACTGAAATGGTGTTTTTGAAAATCACACTGGCAATTTAGTTAGGGCTAAAGACTCGTGAGGTTTAGAAGGACATGTACTTTCTCATTCTAACTTTACACCACTTCAAACCTTTCTCAAAAATAAGACCACAGTTGCTTTAAAATACTCAAGAGAAAAAGGTGTGGCTGTATGAAGAAGTAGGTGAGACAAGATTAGTAAAATGTTGTAATTTTTGAAACTATGGATTATACTATTCTCTGTACCCTTGAGTATGCTGAAAATTTCCATAATAAAAAGAGAGAAACAAAAATGTATAAGACATCTAAAAATTTAAAGGAAAAATAAAATGCGCATAAGACCCCATATGAATGGTAACATTTGACTTTGTTAGGGCTAGAATTTTCTTACTTGCAACTTACTTTAAAAAATAACTAGGAAACCTACACAGCCATAAAAAACGATGAGTTCGTGTCCTTTGTAGGGACTTGGATGAAGCTGGAAACCATCATTCTCAGCAAACTGACCCAAGAACAGAAAGCCAAGCACCGTATGTTCTCACTCATAGGTGGGTGTTGAACAACGAAAACACGTGGACTCAGGGAGAGGAGCATCACACACAGGGGACAGTTGGGGGGCATAGGGGAGAGACAATGGGGGGTGAGGAGGGATAACATGGGGAGAAATTCCAGATATAGTATGCACCTAAAGTAAAACAAATAAATTAAAAAAAATAACTAGGAAACCACATAACAAGTTTTAAGGGACACATTTGGTTATGTCGTTTCTTGCTTATAATAATTTAGCGATCTGTAACAAAAATTCTATCAGTCCCTAAATAATTGATGAACTGATATTGCATTGGCTTAGAAATTGTACTTCAGTTAATGACTACTGCCTTTCACATCTTGCCTAAGGAAAAGGCAGATGAATGTTGGAAACAGATGCTCCGTGCAGCAAAAAAAAAAAAAAAAAAAAAAAAAAAAAAAATTAGCACTGAGACAAAGGATTTTTTAGCAACACAATTTTCCCTTCCTGGACTGCAGGAAGGGTACCCTTGCTAGCCATCGTGCCACGAGATTACAATGAACAAAGGAAAACAGACAAATGTATTCCTTATGCATTTGGGGTCATCTTTACTGCTGTATCTGATTTCTGTTGGCTGGAGCCAGACCTCACAATCTAAATTAAAACCCGATTGGCTCTCAACTTAAAATTTTTCCAAATAGGTTAAAGCAATGGAGAGCTGGGACATGCCTGTGAGCACGTCCAGCACACATATCTTGATTAAAGTACGAGGACATGGAATGTACTATATGCCTGTAAGCATGGCATGTTTAACAGCTACATAGGATAGGGCTTAACAAAGGCCTAATAACAAAGTTATTAGCACACTTATTCTTTAACAAGAAAGGAAACTTTAAAAAGGAACTTTTCTTCTTCCCACAATTCACTCCTCTTTTACTTTATAATTTTCCTTTTTAAACTTTTTAAACATGTTTTGGCTTAGTTGTTCTGCCTGAATTTTTAAAAGAAAAAGCTTCTCTTTCTTTTCTCTTTACACTATTTCTTTCTTTAGTTTTACTTCCTGTCTCTCTCTCTCTCTTTTACACACACTTTGTGTTACCATCTTTTCATATACTTTTTCTTTCTTACTTTTTAATATTTTGCTGGCTGGAGCGGGACTTGCCTTGGGCTGCACTGCTGGTGCTGCTGGTTTTCTTCCCTGCTGGCGCAGGTGCCACACTTGTTTGCCCCACAAGGTTACGGGGCCCGGCCTTGGACCATCTTGCTGCTGCTACTGCTTTCTGGCCTCTCCCGCCGCTGCCGCCATCAGGTCACTCGCCACTTCTGGTGCCACTTGCGCTACTGCTTACTCCCAGCCCTGGCACCGTCCCGCGCACTGCCGCTCACAGCAGCCTGGCCTCTGTGCGCCTTTGACCGCCGCCTCCCTGGGCCCCACCCCAACTAGCGACTGACCCAACCACCGGCACCGCTGCAGCCGCCTGAGGGGGCCTCTACTGGGGCTCCTCCGGAGCAGTCTTGGCTACCTTTTGCCTTTCTTTTTCCAAGGCAGGATTCTAACTATCGCCCCCACCCTGCCCTTTTGGAGGTCTCTCTCACTCCTCTCTTTAAGTAAAAATTGTGTTGCTGAAAGATCCTTTGTCTCAGTGCTAATTTTTCTTTACATCATGGAGCATCTATTTCCAACATCTATTTCCAACATTAAACATGACTGACTTCACAGTTTTTGAGAAACCATCTCACTATCATCTATTGCACACAGAAAGGCAAATATTCCTCAGCATGGACAAAGCATGGCCTTTCAGTGGCCTGTGGTGCATGGTCTCCATTTGATGCTGGCTACCTCAGAAGAACCAATTATTCTACTCAGTTTATCCAAGTCTCTCTCCAGCTTCCCGCGTATGATATTATGATATATATCTTTACTGGTCTTTCTTCCCCTCTACAATGCCAATTATTTCAATGTCAAGGCTATGTCTTATTTTAGTTTTGTTTTCATAGTGGTTGGTACAGTCTCTGGAAAGTGCTAAGGCACATACATGTATAATAAATGAACAAAAGAATAAATGTACAAAGTACTGGAACTGGAGTATGCAAAAGGAAGGTTAAGATCTGGCTTATATTTCTTAGTTGTTACAGTCTTAAGAAAGTTTCTTAACCTATGTGACTCTCAGCTATAAAGTGGGAATTACAATGCCAAACTTTCCTACTTCACAGTATTATTTCAGGACTCAAAATCAACTTGAAGTAGTGCATATGAAAGTATTTTGGAAACCAAAAGGAGGGAAGGCCACCTGTGTTGTGTTAAGGAGAAAGGCAGCATAGTGTGTTTACAGCCCCTCTCACTGGGTTGTGGTGAGAATAAAATGAGGTGATATATGTAAAATACTTGGAAAATTACCTGGGACAAAGTAACCTTTCCAGAAACGGTAGCAGGCCTGATTATTCTCTTGTATGTGAAAGAGTTCAATTTGCTGGAGATTATGGGATTATATGGGAGGTGAGTGATTTGGAATCCTTGTCTAAATAACATCAAACTTACACAATCTCTTTATGACTGGCTGGTGCCCTCACTGGGCCTGAGAGTGGCCCCTCCATGTATGTGTATGTGTATGAGTGTATGTGTGTGTGTGTGTGTATACGTATATACACATGTATATATGTGTGTGTTTATATAAAGGCATTGTACTGGGCCTGAGTATGTCCCCAGCTGTAGTGCACACATCTCTGTGTTTGTCTCTGTATACATGTGTGTCTTAGTTTGTTTGGGCTGCATTAACAAAATAGAGTAGGTAATTTATAAACAACAGAAATTTATTTCTCACAGTTCTATAGGCTGGGTAGTCTAAGATCAGGGCACTAGTAGATTGAGCGTCTAGTGACAACCTGCTCCTCATAGATGGCACCTTCTATGTGTCCTCACATGGTGGAAAGGCAAAGGGACTTACAACCTCCCATAGGCCTCTTTATAAGGGTACCAATCTCATTCATGACAGCTCTAACCTCATGACCTAATCACCTCCCAAAGGCCCCACCACCTAATACCATCACCTTGGTGATTAGGTTTTCTCTTAGTCTGTTCAGTTTTACTATAACAGAATACCTGAGACTGAGTAGTTCGTAAAGCAAAGAAATTTACTTGCATCTGGTGAGAGCCTCAGGCTGCTTCAACTCATGAAGGAAAGAAGGGGAAGTTGGTTTATGCAAAGAGATCATATGGTAAGAGAGGAAGCAAGACAGCGGGCAAGTGCCAGGCTCTTTTTCTTGAGATGGAGTCTCACTCTGTCACCCAGATTGGAGTGCAATGGCAGGATTTCTGCTCACCACAACCTCCACCTCCTGGGTTCAAGTGATTCTCTCATCTGTCTCCCCAGTAGCTGGGATTACAGACACCCACCATCATGCCCAGGTGATGGGCTCTTTTTAACAAGCAGCTCTTGAGGGAAGAATAGAGCCAGAACTTGGTCACTAGCCCCATCCCAAGGCATTAATCTATTCATGAGGGATCGCTCCCATGGCCTAAACACCTCCTACAAGGTCCCATGATATGGTTTGGGTCTATGTCCCCCTCAAATCTCACCTTCAGTTGTAATTCTCAGTGTTGGAGGTGGGGCCTGGGGAAGGTGATTGGATCATGGGAGCAGTTTGTAATGGTGTAACATCATCTCCCTAGTGCTGTTCTCATAATAATGAGTGAATTCTCAGGAGATCTGGTTGTTTAAAAGCATGTAGCACTTCCCCCCTCTCTCTCTTGCAACTGCTGTGGCTGTATAAGACATGACTGCTTCCCCTTCACCTTCCACCATGATTGAAAGCTTCCTGAGGCCTCCCCAGAAGCCATCATGCTTCCTGTACAGCCTGCATAACCATCAGCCAATTAAACTGCTTTCTCTATAAATTACCCAGTGTCGAGCATTTCTTTATAGCAGTGTGAGAATGAACTAACACAGTCCACCTCTCAACATTGCCACATTGGGGATCAGATTTCAGCAAGAGGTTTAGAGAGGACAAACATCCGAAACCCAGCATTCTTCCCCTGGCCCCACAAAACTCAAGTTCTTCTCACATGCAACATATAATCACTTTATCCCAAGAATCCCAAAAGTCTTAACTAGTTTTAGCACTGACTCAAAAGTTCAAAGTCTTATCTGCGATTCATTAAGCTCCTTCCAGCTGTGAGCCCGCAAAATTTTAAAAAAGTTATTTACTTCCAAGATTCCATGGTTGTAAGGGCACTAGGTAAACATGCCAATTTCCCACAGGGAGGAATTGGCCACAAGAAAGGGGTAACAGAACCCACACAAGTCCAAAACCCAGCAAGGCAGACATTAAACCTTAGAGCTCCAAATAATCTCCTTTGACTCCATGTCCCACATCCTGGGCATGCTGGCGGGAAGGGTAGACTTCCAAGGCCTCAGGTTGCCCCCCTCCCATGGCTTTGCTGGACACAGCCCATGTGGCCACTCTCTCAGGGTTGAGATCTAATGCCAGCAACTTTTCCAGGCCGAGGTAGTATGCTGCCAGTTGTTTTTACCATTCTAGAGTCCAGACAGAAGCCGCATCCCTGCAGCTCCACTAGACATTGACTTAATGGGAGACTCTTGGTGGTAGCTCCACTCCTGGGTCAGGTTTCTGCCTGGGCACCCAGGCTTTCCAATACATCCTCTAAAATCTTGGTGGAGGGAGTCACACCTCCATAGCTCTTTCATTCTGTGGACCTGCAGAATTAACTCCATATTGACATCACCAAGGCTTATGGCTTGTGCCCTCCATAGTGGTAGCAAAAATATTTGAGGCCACTGGGGCCATCTGAACCACAGCTACTCCCGCCAGAGTGGGCCAGATTTGGAGGCCATTTTTTCCGTTATCTTGACTGGATCTCTTTTAGTTTTGCTAATCTCTTTACTAAAGAGTCTCTCAGCTCCACCCTCAGCTGTACCAAATGGCCACTGACTATTTTAAACTTAGTCTCTCATATCCTCCTTTGAGTCTGCTTTATCATCATGCTGATTTCCTCAGTAATAATTTGAATAAACCTTTGCATATGCCCACTTTTTTTTTTAAGCATTGATTAGGTAATACTGGGTGTGTAGATTAACTTGACCTGCCTGGGACATGAATATATGAACATCTGTTCTACAAGCACATGACTTTAGTAAATTATTATGAGATGTTAAATGACAGAAAAAAAACTATAGATTTAGTAACTTGTCTCCACTGAAAAATCTGTTAAATACTCAGTTTTATACATTTTTTTTTTTTAAGAGACGGGATCTTGCTCTGTTGCTCATACTGGGTGGTGCAATCATCGCTCACTGCAGCCTTGAACTCCTGGGCTCAAGCAATCCTTCTACCTCAGCCTCCCCAGTAACTAAGACTACAGGGATACACCACCATGCCGTGCTGATTTTTAAAATGTTTATGTTTTGCAGAGACAAAGGTTCACTGTGTTGCCAGGCTGGTCTTGAACTCTTGGTTTCAAGCAATCCTCCCACCTGGGCTTCCTAATTTATAGAGACAGAAAGTACATTATTGGTTGATTAGGAGTGGGTGGTCACACGGGAAGAAAAGTGAAATGACTGCTAATGGGTACAGGGTTTCTTTTAGAGAGGATGAAAATTTTCTAAAATTAGATTGTGGTGATCATTTCTCAACCCAGTGAATATATTAAAAACATTGGTGTGTATATTTTAAATTGGTTAATTTTTTAATGTGAAATACATCTCCAAAAACTGTTTTAAGAAAACAAATTTGCATGACGTGGACATGATCCCGAGGCTAATGGAACAAGTCATATAAAATATGATGTGACTACAGATATATCTGTGTTAAAATAAAATAAAATAAATACTCTCTTCTGGTGAAGGCAGAGAGAGTAAGAGAAGGCAACTTACTGTACTAATTCAGTGTTTGTCCTCCCATCTATGTGTAATGAGCATTGAAAAATGGAAAGCACAGTTAAACAAATAGTTAAGTGACACAGAACCTGTTTGGGTCTTGAAAAGTTGTTTGCCCTAATTAGCCTGGTGCTCCTTGGGAATAAATAGGCACTCAAATCTCCCCTATGCCATACTGTAAAGGGTGTGTAAGTTCAAATACAAACAGTCATCGGCAATTTTTTAGAGCTATTTTTGCTTTTTCCTACAGAGGGGGAAATGGAGCCCAATCATACACGCTATTTATAAGCACTCTTTTTTACCTTCAACTGACATTACTATGTTTTCTGCTTTTGCACTCTGTTTTCCCAACTTCACTATCTTACTCTGTCACTTTTCTCTAATCTTTTCACAATCATGTTATAATAGCACCTTACAACAACCTTGGGCCCAGATTTGTTCCCCTTGAGTTCTTCTTAGCTGCTTTTCAAGCACACAGTGAACTGCTGCAATCAAGTGGTTTTGATTTATTTTTTTCTACCTCCTTTGCCATATGTTCAATGCTAGTTGGTTTGTATCATTAATCTTGTAATTAAAATCTTCCTTGGCTGGGCACAGTGGCTCACACCTGTAATCCCAGAACTTTGGGAGGCAGAGGTGAGGAGATTGCTTGAGCCCAACAGTTTAAGACCAGCCTGGACAACAAAAGGAAACCTCCATTTCTACAATTTTTTTTAATTAGCCAGGTATGGGATGTGAAAGGTTACTATCATGATAAGCCTTTTATATAGCATATAGTCCCAGCTACTATATGTTAAATGTTGTATACTAAATGTTACTGTCATGATAAGCCTTTTAGATAGACTATAGTCCCAGCTACTGTTACTGAAACAGAATCTCGCTCTGCTGTCCAGGCTGGAGTGCAGTGGCACAATCTTGGCTCACTGCAACTTCCACCTCCTGAGTTCAAGTAATACTCCTGCCTCAGCCTCCCGAGTAGCTGGGATTACAGGCGTGCATCACCATGTCCAGCTGGTTTTTGTATTTTTAGTAGAGACAAGGTTTTGTCATGTTGGCCAGGCTGGTTTCAAACTCCTGGCCTCAAGTGATCCGCCTGACCTGGCCTCCCAAAGTGCTGGGATTACAGACGTGAGCCGCTGTGCCTGGCCCGCATTTTCACTCTTTTAATGGTATAATTTGATGGTCACAAGTTCTTAATTTTGATATATTCCAATTAATTAATATTTTCCTTAAATGGTTAGTGTTATTTTTGCCTCCCATTTAAAAATATTTGCTATTCAAAAATCATGAATATATTTTATATTATGTTCTAGAAGCTTTATTGTTTTGTCTTTCACATTTAGATACACAATTCACCTTGAAATCATTTTTGTATAGGTATGAGATTGTGGCCAAGATTCATTTCTTCCTTCATTCCTTCTATTGACCCAGCACAATTAACTTAAAAGAACTCCTTTTCCCACTGCTCTGCAGTGTTATGTTTGTGATAAATCAAATGTCATATGTGTGTGGACATATTTCTGAACTGTGTTCTGTTCTATTTGTCTACTTGTCTGCCCTTTTGAAAAGGACACAGTCTTTATTAATTTAGTTTTATAAGCATTGCTATCTGTGATAATCTTCCCTTTGTTCTTGTACCTTAGGATTGTCTTAGCTATTCTTGGCTCTTTGTGCCACTTTCTAAATTTTAGAGTGAGCATGTCAATTTCCACCCCCCCAAAAAAGAATGTGCTGAGATTTTAATTGGACTATATTATGTTTATAAATCAATTTGGGCAGAACTCACATCTTTGCAATATTGAGTTCTTCACTGCATGAACTTAGTAAATTCTTCCATTTACTTACATCTGCTTCAATTTCTTTCACTTATTTACATCTGCTTCAATTTCTTTCACTAATAGTTTGTAGTTTCTCGTGTAGAGGTCTTGTTAGACTAATTCCTAGGTATTTTATGTTATTCTAAATAGTATTTCAAAAATTTTTTCATTTACAATTACTTGTTTCTAGTATATTGAAATAAAATTAATCTTTTACATAATGACTTTCTATTTAGTGAAATGGCCAAATTAACTTATTAATTAGAGTAACTATCTGTAGATTATTTTGTCTTTCTACATACATACTCATGCAGTCAATACACTTTTCCATGAATATGTGTGCCTCTATATATGTATGTAATACAAATGTCCACTGGGAGACTGCAGCAGAGATGTCTCTTATGTGACTATAAACTAGTTTATTCACTATATTTATCACTGAGCATTCACCCTGTTCTTTTCTCCTTTTCTGAATCTCATTTGTCTACAACTGCTGCCTGATGAGTTACTCAGAAAAGCAGTACCACTGATACCACTTACAGTGTCAAGTAGAATGTCTCTGCATGCTTCAAAAATGCTCACTCTTTAGGATATCAAACCAGCACTGGGTCCCATGAAGAGGCAAAAGGGGTTTTTCCTATTCCGTATTACACTGTGTTGCCTTAGATCTAAAGCTAACCCACTTGTGCACAGGATTTCAGAGCCTTTCTTGAATGTTCCCTGCCATTTCCAGTTATTTCATCCTTCTCTAACCACAAGGGGTCACTCAGTCCACAGGGTTGGGGACACATCCTATATCATCATCACCTCTGTTCTCTTTCTTCATCTCTTTTGGTTCCTCTCCTCAGAATAAAAAAAAAAAGGAAAACCAAAAAAACAAAAAACAAAAAACTACGTCTCCTAGTTTACGAACGGTAACAAATGGATACTAGTATGTGGAGAGTGGAGGGTAGATAGGGAGCTCATTACACTAGCTGCAGCCAACAGAAGAGTTTCCATGATACTTTAGCAACAGTAAAATCTTTGCAGTCTTTTGATTTAATTGATCCTTCCTTAAAACGGCATGTGTGTTTGGTGGGGTTGCAGTCACAAATACAGACATACCTTGCAGATATTGTGAGTTCAGTTCCAGACCACCACAATAAAGCGAATATTGCAATAAAGTAAGTGACACAAATTTTTTGGTTTCCCAGTGCATATACAAGTTATGTTTACACTATACTGTAGTGTGCAATAGCATAACGTCTAGAAAAAAAACAGTACATACCTGAATTAAAAACAATGTATTGGGCCAGGCGTGGTGCCTCATACCTGTAATCCCAGTACTTTGGGAGGCCAAGGCAAGCGGATCACGTGAGGTCAGGAGTTTGAGACCAGCCTGGCCAACATGGTGAAATCCCATCTCTACTAAAAATACAAAAATTAGCCAGATGTGGTGGTGCATGCCTGCAATCCCACCTACTTGGGAGACTGAAACAGGAGAATCGCTTGAACCAGTGAGGTGGAGGTTGCAGTGACCCAAGACCACACCACTGCACTCCAGCCTGTGCAACAAGAGTGAAACTCCATCTCAAAAAAGAAATACTTTATTGTTAAAAAATGCTATCATCTGAGCCTTCAGCTAGTCATCATCTTTTTGCTGGTGGAGGGACTTACCTCAATGTTGATGTCTGCTGACTGACCAAAGTGGTAGTTGCTGAAGGCTGGGGTGGTTGTGGCAGTTTCTTAACATAAGGCAAGAAACGAATTTGCCATATTGATTGACTTTTCCTATCATGAAGGGTTTCTCTGTAGCACGCAATGCCATTTGATAGCCATTTACCTACAGTAAAACTTTCAAAACTGGAGTCAGTCCTTTCAAACCCTGCTGCTGCTTTATTAAATAAGTTTACATAATATTCTAAATCCGTGTTTTCTTTTCAAGAATGTTCACAGCATCTTCACCAGAAGTAAATTCCATTTCAAGGAATTATTTTCTTTGCTCATCCATAAGAAACAACACCTTGTTCATCCAAATTTTATCATGAGATTGCAGCAATTCAGTCACATTTCAGGCTCCACTTCTAATTCTAGTTATCTTGCCATTTCCACCACATCAGCAGTTATTTCCTCCAGCAAAGTCACGAACGTCTCAAAGTTGTCCATAAGGGTTGGAATCAACTTCTTCTGAACTCCTGTTAATATTGATATTTTGCTCTTGTTCTATAAATCACAAATGTTCTTAATGGCATCTAGAATGGTGAATACTTTCCAGAAGTTTTCAATTTCCAAAAGGTTTTCAATTTTCAGCTTTGCCCAGATCCATCAGAGGAATCACTATCTATGATAGCTATAGCGTTACGAAATGTATTTCTTAAAAAAATAAGAATTGAAAGTCAAAATTACTCCTGCAGAATGGATGTTGTGTTAGCAGGCATGAAAACAACATTTGTTTCCTTGTACATCTCCATAAGAGATCTTAGGTGACCAGGTGCACTGTCAATGAGCAGTCATATTTTTTAAGGAATCTTTTCTTCTGAGCAATAGGTCTCAACAGTAGATTTAAATTATTCAGTAAACCATGCTATAAACAGATGTGCTGTCATCTAGGCTTTGCTCTTCTATTTATAGAGCACAAGCAGAAATTTAACATAATTCTTAGGGCCCTAGGATTTTTGGAATGGTAAATGAGCATTGGTGTTAACTTAAAGTCACCAGCTGCATTAGTCCCTAACAAAAGAGTCAGCCTGTCTTTTGAAGCTTTGAAGCCAAGCATTGACTTCTCTCTAGCTATGAAAGTGCTAGATGGCATTTTCTTCCAATAGAAGGCTTTTTTTTCTGCTGCTATATTGAAAATCTGTTGTTTAGTATAGTCGCTTTCATCAATGACCTTAGGCTCTTATGGAAAACTTGCTGCAGTTTTTACATCAGCACTTGCTACTTCACCTTACACTTTTATGTTATAGAGAAAGCTTTGTTTCTTAAACCTTATAAATTAGCCTCTGCTAGCTTCAGACTTTTCCTCCGATGCTTTCTCACATTTCTCAGCTTTCACAGAATTAAAGAGAGTTAGGGTCTTGCTCTGGATTAGGCTTTGGCTTAAGGGAATGTTATGGTTGGTGTGATCTTCTGTTCAGACCACTCAGACTTTCTCCATATTAGCAATAAAGCCATTTAGCTTTCTTATCATTTATGTTTATTGGAGTAGCACTTTTATTTTCCTATAAGAACTTTTCCTTTGCATTCACAGCTTGGCTAAATGTTTAGCATAAGAGGCCTAGCTTTCAGCCTATCTCAACTTTTGACATACCTTCCTCACTAAGCTTAATAATTTCTAGTTTTTTATTTAAAGCAAGAGATATGTGACTCTTCCTTTCACCTGAACACTTAGAGGCTATTGTAGAGTTATTAGCTGGCCTAATTTCAATATTGTTGTGTCTCAGGATATAGGGAAGCCCGAGGAGAGGGAGAGAAATGGAGGAACACCAGTCGGTGGAGCAGTCAGAACATACACATTTGTGGATTAGGTTTGTCATCTTATATGGGCATAGTTTGTGGTGCCCCAAAACAACTATAATAGTAACATCAAAGATCACTGACCACAGATCACCATCACAGATATAACAATAATGAAAAAGTTTGAAATACCGTGAGAATTACCAAAATGTGACACTGAGATACAAAGTGAGCACATGCCATTGGAAAAATGGTACTGATAGACGCTGGGTTGCCACAAACCTTGAATTTATTTAAAAAAAACAGAGTATCTGCAAAGTGCAACAAAGCGCACTGAAACAAGGTATGCCAGTATGTAGAAACTAGGATTATAGGGCCAGGCACGGTGGCTCATGCCCGTCATCCCAGCACTTTGGGAGGCCAAAGCGGGTGGATTGCTTGAGCCCAGGAAACCAGCCTGGGCAACATGGCAAAACCTCATCTCTACAGAAAAGTACAAAAATTTCCTGGATATGGTGGCACATGCCTACAGTCTCAGCTACTGGGGGGCTGAGGTGGGAAGATCACTCAATCCTAGGAGGTTGCAGCTTGGGTGCCAGAGTGAGACTCTGTCTCAAAACACACACACACACACACACACACACACACACACACACACACACACACACGAAACTAGGATAATAGAAGAAGGCTATTTGAATGTAACTGTAAACACAGACTGGGACTCTTAGCATAATGACTGATGGGAGTTATTTTTGGATGCTAGAATGATGCAGGCTTTCCTTGATCTAATACTCTATCCACATGGATTTAAAGCCCTTCCCATCTTCAATGAAAGAACTAAATGGAATAGATAACAAACAATCTGGGTGAGAGACTGAAGCAAACAAAATGCAGGAGCTCAGAAGAAGAGAGAGGCTTAAGAGCAGGAGAGGCCTGTGGAAAAATGAAGAGTTGACTCCAAGAAGGAAGTCGTTCCCTAGCAGAAAGGTGACTACATGGATGGTTCCAGGAATTAATACAACAGTTCAACACGTAGGCCAGGTGCAGTGGCTCACATCTGTAATCCCAACGCTTTGCATCGCCAAGGCAGGAAGATTGCTTGAGTCCAGGAGTTTGAGAACAGCTTGGGCAATATAGCAAGACTCCATCTCTACAAAACATTTTAAAAATTAGCTGGACATGGTGGCTGACAGCTATAGTCCCAGCTACTCAGGAGGCTCAGGTGGAAGGATCACTTGAGCCTGGGAGGTTGAGACTGCAGTGAGCGATGATTGTGCCACTGCACTCAGCCTGGGCGACAGAACAAGACTCTGTCTCAAAAAAAATTTAAAAAAAAGATTCAAAACACACACACACACACATACACACCCTGTTCGCCGGATGAGCTGCATAGTGTGGAAAAGCTACTTCCAGTTCTGAAAAGAGATCTCTTTCTTGCACATTCTTCTGAACTCAGGGCAAGTGACTGATTGGCTAAGAGAAGTAAGATTTATCTTTTTGGGAATGCATTTTGTCATGCTCCATTTGGGTATTCAGAACATAGTGAAGAAGTTACACCTATCAACTCTGAGCGTTTGGCTTTGAATGGCTTCCAGGGAAGCTGCTGTGTTGGCGATGTTCTTCATTGGATGCAGAGAACAGAAGTTTCACATTTGATTTTGATGCCCTTAGTCATCTTTAGCCCCAAATTAGGTCCTGTGTCTACAGTTATTTCCATACCCAAATGGCTAATATCACATTGTAAAACTCTCAAAACCATGGGACTAGCATTCTTGAGGGATAATTAGTTGTTTCTATTGCCCTTGCCCAGGTTATAATGTAACATACCTTTAATCAGTACTCATTTATGCTATTCTTCAAGCAAAAATATGTATTCCTCTGGAGGTAGCTTGCATAATTTCTTCTGGGAGGCCTTGAGTCTTTCCATTCATCAGTCACTTTAGCTTGCATTCTGTCCATTGTCCTTTCCTCTGGGTCTTACTCCTAGTTGGAGGCCAGCCGCAATTTCTTCTATTTCTCATTCAGAAAAGTATCCTATAGTTTGGGAGCTAGATGGCCCTGAACCCTTCATCCAAGATAGTTTCAACAGCCTTAGATATGCCTTGTGAAAAACAGCATCAATATCTTAATCTTAAACTCAAGCCTATAGAAAATATTGTATTGATTCATAAAATTAATATATGAGTGCTATTGCTAGTAGCACCTCTCAGCATTGTTAAGCATACAGATAAACAGTACATATGAAAAGGCACACCATAAACATATTCTCTGTAAGAGTCTGTTTAAAGCTAAGAATGATATTTTGGTAATAGGATATTGAATCTCACCTGCAGGCAGACTTATACTGGCAATAAACCTGTGGACAGACTTGTACTGGCAATAACTACATACATATATTCTTTCTTCCTAATTGTCCTGATAACCACAATCCTAATGTAAAAAGAATGGTAAATACAAGTTTTGGCGAGGTCCAAAATGTTAGTACAGAAGCCTAAGCAGGTCATCACTGTCTGAAATATCTATCAATAGGCTTTTTTTTTTTTTTTTTTTTGAGACAGAGTCTCACTCTGTTGCCCAGGTTGGAGTGCAATGGCATGATCTCGGCTCACTGCAACATCCACCTCCTGAGTTCAAATGATTCTCCTGCCTCAGCCTCCCAAGTAGCTGGATTACAGGCACCCCCTACTGTGCCTGGCTACTGTTTTTGTTTTTTTTTTTTTTTTGAATTTTTAGTAGAGACAGGGCTTCACCATGTTGGCCAGCTGGTCTCAAACTCCTGACCTTGTGTGCTGAGATTATAGGCATGAGCCACTGTGCCCAGCCATTTCGGCCTTTTTTGGCCAATCCCTAAAGGGGCAGAATGACCTGGCTATCTGATCATTGAATTATCCCATTTTAAATCTGGTAACTCCAAGTCAGTTCATAAAAAGTTTCAGAAATCTATAATGCCCATTGAACCTCAAGAAGATCCTTAATTCCTATAACTGGTGAACAGAACCAGTTGATAAGAATAAAAATCTTTTGAAAATCTGTGATCATCTCCAGTTGTGGCATAATATGCCCTATGTAATCCAGGACTGGTGGAATTGGCATTTGCCAAGGAATACTTTCAGGCTTGCATTTTGCAAAGGGTTCCATATTAAGAGCAATTATCATTCATTCTCCTCCAAATTCCTGGCAAATATAATTACACCATTTAAATAAAGTAACATCACCAGGTAATTCCAATTACCAATCACCTTTTCCATCAACTGCTGGAATATAGTAGCCCCTTCCCAAAGATAACTTGGAGGAGACTTTTAGACTGATACATTCCCACAAGACAGATAAAAGCTTTCTTTTCATTGCTCACTTCATCCATAAGAATTTAATAATATTTATACCTCCAGTACAACAAATATTAACTCATTACAATATGTATGGTAGTTGATACTTCCTTTTACAGATGTGGAAACTGAAACACAGAGGGATTAAGTGACTAGCCCAAGTACATACACTAGTTACTGGTGGAACTGAGATGTGAACCCAAATATAGAGTCTTCACTCTTAATGTTTACTTTTCAATCTTACTAGATAGCTTCTTAAATGAGTAAAGATTATTGCAACTGCATCTTATGCATGCCACCTTGAATATACCCACATCCCATTGACAGAGGGAGAAAACCTTACTCTTGGCTTAGAATTTCCTCCTCAATCTCACCATCCTCTCTTTAGGTATTCGTGAGTTTTCCTGATTAAAACTCTCTGCATTTAACCTAGGGGATCAGGGAGTATTCTCACCCAGGATAAAAATATGGGTTGGGGCAATGGGACAATGACAAAGAGAGCTGTAAAAATCATCATTAAGCCAAAATAGGAAAGGATAAAAATCTATACATCATTATCATAGCCATTGGCATATAGGCTCTGCCAAGTCTACCACTACTGGTTTGCAAATACAGTGGAATTGATAAAAGAATCATTGAGAAGTTTGAGAAGGCAGTAACTGAGTTGGGAAAGAGATCCTTTAAAGAAGCCTGGGACTTGAATCAACTGTAAGTTAAATATGAACATGATGGCATCACCAATATCTTTCTATGGAAATCCAACACCTTCAAGCCCTGTGTGCTCACCATTAATGTCTCAGGACACAATGTTTTCTGTTACAATATTTACACATACACTTTAGCCTGATGGAATTGCCTAAAACAACTGTTTGTTTTAAAAAATGAATTCCACCGACACACTCTACATGCAGAAAATATATGAGAAAATTGCTAAAGAACCCAGTCCTTACTTTTCAAAAATTGGCTACAACCCAGAAGGTAGTATTTGCTCTAATTTCTAATTGAAATGGGAAAAATATGACTATCAAATGGATGGGAATTAATATATAACTATGACATTGCTTTAAATACAGTGCATGAAGCTTTGGATTCCATCCTGAAGGAGGAAAATTATCTAATTTAGCTATAGAAGTTTAAGTGTAAGACTAATTAATAACAATGCATCGTATAAGCTTTAGATGAAAAGATATTTTGTGGATCATTTATTTTGCGGAAATTTGTAACAGACTATGTCAGTTTCCTACCAAACAATTACTAGTCCCATCCCTTGCTGGCAGAGCTATCATTAATTACATACAAGCCAAAACACCAAATAATCGCTTTTTTTCTTTTTTTGAGATGGAATTTTGCTCTTGTCGTCCAGGCAGTGGCAATATCTCAGCTCACTGCAACGTCTGCCTCCCAGGTTCAAGCGATTATTCTGCCTCAGCCTCCCAAGTAGCAGGGATTACAGGTGCCCACCACCACTTCTGGCTAATTTTTTGTATCTTTAGTAGAGATGGGTTTTTGCCATGTTGGGCAGGCTGGTCTCAAACTCCTGACATCAGGTGATCTGCCCGCTTCAGCCTCCCAAAGTGCTGGGATTACAGGTGTGAGCCACGGCTCCCAGACAAGTAATCACTTTTTTAGCTTCCTTGGCAGATAGGTAATGAGCATGTGATTCAATTTTGATGAGACTTTTAGGAAAGATTATTCATCCATATCAATATCCATGCTTTGGAGGAAATACCTTTCTTCTTTGTTGGAAATGGTCATATCTACATATGATAGGTGGAAATGCTGGAGCAATTTTGCAACCATAGTGGAAGACATCACTGATATTCTGAGGATAGCAAAAACCTAAATATAGAAAGCACTTGAATTTTGGATGATATCCACTGAACTGCTAAACCAACTCAGGAACCATCATGCTTCTCTACTTCGTATTTTGTGAGATAATAAATATATTTATTGTTTATATCCTTTTAGATTGAGTATTACACTATTTCCTGTTATGGGCTGAGTTGTGTCCTCCACAAATGTATATGCTGAAGTCCTAAACCCCCAGAACCTCAGAATGTGACTGTACTTGAAAATAGGGACTTTAAGGAGGTTATTAAGTTAAGATGAGGTCTTTAGGTGGGCCCTGATCCAGTATGACTAGTGTCTTTAGGGACAGCATGGGGTGGGGAGTTGGGGAGAGATAGCATGGGGAGAAATGCCAGATATAGGTGATGGGGAGGAAGGCAGCAAATCACACTGCCATGTGTGTACTTATGCAACAATCTTGCATGTTCTTCACGTGTACCCCAAAACCTAAAATGCAATTTTATATATATATGAAAGATGGAAAAAAAAAGAGAAAATTTTGACACAGGTATAGAGGGAAGATAGAAGACCACGTGAAGATACAGAGAGAAGACAGCCATCTACAGGCCAAGAGAGTCCTCAGAAGAAACCAATGTTATGGACACCTTGATCTGATGTCTTGCCTTGGAATGTGGGAAAACAAATTTCTGTTCTTTAAGCCACCCAGTGTATGATGCTTTGTTACAGCAGCCCTAGCAAACTAATACATTGCCCCCTAAAGCATCATAACTGATAAAGAATGTAGTTAACAATTAACAGTTTATAAGATTGACACTCTAAATATGGAAACAACTTGACCAAAAGCGACAACAGATTTTTTTGGAACAATTTAAACAAAGTTAATATAAAAACAAAACAAAAACTAATAAGGCCAAGTGGTGGGCTTCCACCTTAAATGACTATAAAACAGGACAAAATATACAAAATAATGGTTTTCATACATTGAACAATAGGAAGTGCAGGGCAGCTATCTCCAAGAGAAAGGAAAAAAAAAGGGGGGGTAATTCCTAAAACTTCCTAGCTTACTGCCTGGTAATATCCCTGAATTGAGGATATAGAAAATTCAAAGAGAAGGAGACACCTAGAATTTGAAAGGCACAGTTCTGGGCATGGGATAGCTGAAGTCTGGGGTTTGGGGGAGATGGAAGGGAGGGAGGGAGCAGGGGCAGGGAATAGAGGAGGGAGCGGGAAAGCATGAACACTGGAGATCTGCAGAGAGTTTTCCTTAAATCTTATAGCTGAGTACTGATTATACATGTGAGGAAAATACGGGAGGATGGGGTGGAGGAGTGGTGGTGTACAATTGAAAGGAGTAGGAGGAGCAATCCTCAGAGCTCACTTGGGATGAGGAATAATTTGTATTCCCACTAACCAGAGTGGAAAACTCCATAATTCCAGGGCACCAGGAACCACAAAGGTATTACCTCAGTAGTGGGGACAAACTAGCTCTAGACTAAAAGCTGCTCTGATCTTACCCTAACAAAGTTTAAAAGCAGGCCTCAATAGTATCCCATAATTTTCCAAGTAATTTAACAACACCCCTAGACAAACTAAAAAAAAAATGAAATAAATTTTAAAAATCTATTACTCATTAACAAAATATTCAGAATGGCTGACATTTAATTAGAAAAATTTCTTGGCATACAAATCAGCATGAAAATGCAACCCATAATGAGGAGAAAAGTGAATCAATTAGAAAGACACACTAAGGAAACATATGATAGAATTACTATGCACTGACATTGAAACAGCTATTATAACTATACACCATATGTTCAAAAAGGTAGAGGAAAGTGTGAACACATTAAGAGACATGGAAGACCCAAAGTGCACTTAATCAAAAAAATACAATTTTTGAGATGAAAAATACCTTATATGGGAATGACAGCAGATTAGATATTGCAGAAGAAAGATCAGTGAATTTGAAGACACAGCAAAAGAAAAAATCGTAACAAAATTCAGAGGAAAAAAGACTAAAAAATTGATAAAGCATCATTAAGTTCTGTGGGACAACCTAAAGCAGTCTAATATGTGTAATTAGAGTTCAAGAAAGGAAAAGAAAACTATTTCAAGAAACAATGGCAGAAACTATATGATAAAAATCTGTAAGTTCACAAATCCTAAAAGCTCAGTGAATCTCAAGCACAAGAAACATGAAGAACAATACACGAAGGTATATCTTAAACTGCTTAAAGCCAATGATACAGGGAAAATCTTAAAAGCAGCCAGAGAATACATTACATTCAGAGACACATTACTTACACAAGAACAAAGATAAGAATGACAGTAGATTTCTCGTTGAAAACAATGCAAGCTAGAAGAGGAGGGATAAATATATTTAAAGTAGTGAGAAAAATACACTGTCAACTTAGGCAAAATATCTTTCAAAACCAGAGTGTAATAAAAACGCTTGCAGACATACAGGAGCTCAAAGAGTATGTCATCAGTCAACCAAAATTTCAAGAAACATTTTGCGGCAGCGTACAGTGGCTCATGCCTGTAATTCCAGCACTTTGGGAGGCTGAGCCGGGTGGATTACGAGGTCAGGAGTTCGAGTCCAGCCTCGCCAAGAGTGAAACCCTGTCTCTACTAAAATAAAAATTAGTCAGGTGTGGTGGCAGGTGCCTGTAGTCCCAGATACTCAGGAGGCTGAGGCAGGATAATCACTTGAATCCAGGAGGTGGAGGTTGCGGTGAGCCAAGATCGCACCATTGCAACAAAAAGAAACATTTGGCTTCCATCACAAAATGGCAGAGTAGGCACCTTCAAATATCTGCCTATTCATAGAAACATTATTTTAAAAATGCAGAGCTGTCAGAATCAACTTTCTCAGAACTCTGGAAATCAGTCAAATGTTTACAGCAACCAAGCAAACACTGAATCAAGAGAAAGGTAACTTTAAAATGCTAGGAAACACTTTTGGTATTTTTACTTGCCCTTGTCCTTCCCCCTTCCCTACTCTACAGTGGTCTTGAAGACAGCAGTTTATGTTTCCATGCATATGCCTAAGACAGGACGATGCTCAGAAAAGACCTGACAAGACATTGTTTTCAACACTTGCTGATCTATAGGCTCAGTGTAAGTGAAATGAAGGCTGAGGCAGAATTATAAATGGCCTAGCTAAGTTTTAAAGAAGGGTCCAGCACAGAACCAATCTATTATGACTGGGGAAGGTTTATTTTTGTTTTTTGATGTTTTTAAACTCCTGGCATTCAAGGAAACCTCAGTCAAATCAAATGGAATACAACCTAAGTCTTCAATAATCAAGATTAACAAACCCTGGAGAAGAGGGAGAAAATCTGATTTCCAGAGTTACCACATTATGATATTTGAATGTCCAGTTTTCAACAAAAAAAAAAATCACAAAGCATATAAAGAAACAGGAACATATGGCCCATTCAAAGAAGAAAATAAATGGACAGAAACTGTCTTTGAGGAAGCCCAGACATTGGACTTTGCCTTAGTCCTTTTGTGCTGAAAAAATATATATATATATGGACTGGGTAATTTAGAAGCAGAAATTTATGTCTCACTGGTCTAGAGGTTGGGATGCAAAGATCAAGATACCAGCAGATTTGGTGTCTGATGAGGGCCTCGTATCTTCTTGCTGTTCCACATTCCAGAAGGGAGGAACCGTATGTCCTGACATGGCAGAAGGGCAGAAGAAAGTGAACGCACTCTCTCAAAGCCTTTTATATTGGCCTTAATCACACCCATGAGGGCTTTGCCCTCATGAATTCATGACCTCTTAAAGGCCCCACTTAATACTACCACATTGGCAATTAAGTGCCAACATATGAATTTGGGAGAAATACCATTATTCAAACTACAGAAAGCTTGCTAAACAAAGATTTTATTTTTTTAATTGACAAAATTGTCTTTATGATATATAACATGGTGCTTTAAAATATGCAAACATTATGGATTGGCTAAATTGAACTAAGTAACATATATGTTACCTTACATACCTATCATTTTTTTGTTGTGAGAACACTTAAAATCTATCATCTTAGCAAGAGACAAAGGACATGAACAGATACTTTTCAAAAGAAGACATTCATGCATCCAGCAAGCATATTAAAAATGCTCAACGTCTCCAATCAATAGATAAATGCAAATCAAAACCACAATGAGATATCATCTCACTCCAGTCAGAATGGCTATTAATAAAAAGTCAAAAAATAACAGATGCTGGCAAGGTTGTGGAGAAAGGGAACGCTTATGTACTGCTGGTGGGAATGTAAATTAGTGCAGCCGTTGTGGAAAGCATTTTGGCGATTTCTCAAAGAACTTAAAACAGAATTATTATTTGACCCAGCAATCTCATTATTGGGTATAAACCCAAAGGAATAGAAATTGTTCTACTATAAAGACACATGAACGTGCATGTTTGTTGCCATACCATTCACAATAGCAAAGAAGATGGAATCAACCTAAATTCCCATCAGTGGTAGACTGGATAAAGGAAATGTGGTCTGGGCCAGGCACGGTGTGGCTCATGCCTGTAATCCCAGCACTTTGGGAGGCCAAGGCTGGTAGATCACCTGAGGTCAGGAGTTTGAGACCAGCCTGGCCAACATGGTGAAACCCTGTCTCTACTAAAAATACAAAAATTAGCCAGATGTGGCGGTGTGCATCTGTAGTCCCAGCTACTTGAGAGGCTGAGGCAGGAGAATTACTTGAACCTGGGAGGCAGAGATTGCAGTGAGCTAAGATCACGCCATTGCACTCCAGCCTGGGCAACAAGAGTGAAACTCCATCTCAAAAAAAAAAAAAAAAAAAAACGAAAACAAAAAAACAGTGGTACATATGCACCACGGGATATTATGCAGCCATAAAAAAAGAATGAGATCATATCCTTTGAAGCAACACAGATAGAGCTGGAGGGCATTATCCTAAGCATACTAATGCAGGAACAGAAAACCAAATACTCTCACTTATAAGTGGGAGCTAAACATTGAGAACAAATGGACACAAAGAGGAAAACAACGGACACTGGGGCCTACTTCAAGGTGGTGGGTGGGAGTAGGCTGAAGATCAAAAAACTACCTATCAGGTACTAAGCTTATTACCTGGGCGATGAAATGATTTGTACATCAAACTCCCATGACATACAGTTTACCTATATAACAAACTGGCACATGCATGCCGAAACCTAACGTAAAAGTTTAAAAATATATATAGATAAAAAAATATGCAATATAATAGTTATAAATATACTGTGAAAAAATATGCAAAAATATATTTTTAATGAGGCAACAGATGACAATATTACATGGATTTTAGGTAATAGTTAGAAATGTATTTTGAGTTTAAAATTTAAAAAATAGAAATTAAATAGCATACTTCTACAAACAATAGGTCAAATGAGAAATCACAAGAGAAATGAGAAAACAACTTGAGGTGAACACAAATGCAAACACAACATAATAAAACTTATGGGATGCAGTAAAAACAGTACTCAGAGGAAATTTAAATAGCTATAAACATCTACATTAAAAATGAAAAAAACAGCTGATCATGGTGGCTCACACCTGTAATCTCAGCACTTTGAGAGGCTAAGGTGGGAGGATTACTCAAGGCCAGGAGTTTGAGTCTAGCCTGGGAAACACAGTGAGATCCCATCTCTAAAAAAATAGAAAATTTATCCAGATGTGGTGGTGCACACCTGTAGTTCCAGCTACTCAGGAGCCTGAAGTGGGAGGATTGCTTGAGTCCAAGAGTTTGAGGCTGCAGTGAGCTAAGATCATGTCACTGCACTGTAGCCTGGGCAACAGAGCAAGATCCTGTCTTTTAAAACAAGAAGAAGAAGAGAAGAAAAAGAAAGATAAATATTAAACCCATAAACCAACTTTACACTGTAGGAAAAGAAGAGCAAATTAAATATAAAACCAGCAGAAGGAAGGAAATAATAAAGATTAGACATGGATAAGTGAAATAAAAAGAACAGAAAAACAATAGAGAAAATCAACAAAACCAAAAGTTAGTTCTTTAAAAAGATGAACAAAATTGACAAATCTTTAGCTAGACTGACAAAAAAAAGAGAAAATACAAATTACTAATATCAGAAATAAAGTGGAGATATTACTACCAAATTTACAGAAATAAAAGTACTATAGCAGAATACTATAAACAACTGTATAGCAATAAATATGATAACCTACATAAATGTACAAATTCCTGGAAACATAAACTGCCAAACTGACTTAAGAAGAAATAGAAAATCTGAATAGAGATATAACTGGTAAGGAGATTGTATCAATAATCAAAAATCTCTCAAAAAATTCTAGCAATAGATGACTTTACTGGAGAATTATATTAATATGAAACATGTAAAGAAGTATTACTACTAATCCTTCTCAAACACTCCCAAAATGTTGGAAAAGAAGAAACATTCCCAACTCATTCTATGAGGCCAGCAGTATCCTATTACCAAAGCCAGAAAAAGATACCACAGTAAGTGAAAACTATAGACCAATATCCCTTACAAATTTGTATGTGAATATCTCAAGAAAATAATGGCAAACTGATTGAGCAGTATATTAAATAGATTATACATTATGACCAAGTGGGATTCATCCCAGGAATGCAAGGGTCATTCAACATAAGAAAATCAATCAGTATAATAAATTACATTAATAGAAAGAAGGAAAAAACTCACATGATCATCTTATTTGATGTAGAAGTCAGTTGACAAAATCTGATACCCTTTCACGATTAAAAAAAAAAACACTCAGCAAACTAGGAATAAAAGGAAACTTCCTCAACATGATAAAGGGCATTATGAAAAGCCCACAGGTAACATCATACTTAATGGTGGAAAACTGAAAGCTTTTCCCCTGTGATCAGGTACAAGACTAGGCTGCTTGGTTTTGCCACTTTTTTTTTTTTTTTTTTTTTTTTTTTTACTCAGTCTAGCTCTGTCGCCCAGGCTGGAATGCAGTGGTGTGATCTCAGGCTCACTGCAACCTCCACTTCCCAGGTTCAAGCGATTCTTCCACCTCAACCTCACCAGTAGCTAGGATTACAGGCATGTACCACCAAGCACTGTCACGCATCACACCTGGCTATTTTTTTCATTTTTAGCAGATACAGGGTTTTGCCATGTTGGCCAGGCTGATTTTGAACTCCTGGCCTCATATGATTAGCCCACCTTGGCCTTCGAAAGTACTGGAATTACAGGTGTGAGCCACTATGCCTAGCCATATTTTTTTATTTTTTTTTTTTTGAGGCCACTTCTATTTAACATTGTACTGGAAGTTCTAATCAAAACAATTAGGCAGGAAATAAAAAGGCATTCAAAGTAGAACCGAAGTTAAACTATTTCTATTCACAAACAACATTATCTTTTTATTATTACTGTTTTGAGACAAGGTCTCTGTGGTTCAGGCTAGAGTGCAGTGGCAGAATCTTGGCTCCTTGCAGCCTCGACTTCCTGGACTCAAGTGATCCTCTTGTCTCAGTCTCCCAAGTACTTGGGAATACAGGTGCATATCAACTATATCTGGCTAACTTTTTTTTGGTAAGGGCAGGGTTTGGGGGGTGGAGGTAGGGGTTGATTAGAAAGGGCAGCATGAGGGGATTTTTTGGGGTTGCTGGAACTTTTCTGTATCTTGATTGTGGTGGTGGTCACACAACTTGCATACATTCTTTTAAACTCATAGAACTGTATACCAAAAAGAATTAAATTTACTGGGTATAAAATTTAAAACATGGAAAAAATATACTTTTATGAAATGAAAATACAAGTCACAATTTGAGAGAAAATATTTGCAAAATATATATCCATAAAGGAAATTCTTTCTAGAATATCTAAAGAATTCTTACAAATTAATAATAGGGAAAACAACTCGATTTAAAAATGGGCAAATCATTTGAGTAGACACTCAACTAAAAAGATACAGCTGAGGGATAAAAATTTTATAGCCATAGTTTACAACTTTGTAAATATACCAAAAACACTGAATATATATTAAAGGGTAAATTTTACAGTTTGTGAATTATATCTCAAGCAAAAAGAAAATATTCAAATGGGAAATAAGTACAGGATAAGATACTCAACATCATTAGTCATTAAGACACATGCAGATTAAGACCACAGTAAGATACTACTTCAAACCCATTAGGATGGCTAAAATTAAAAGGACTGACAATACCAAGTGTTGGTGAGAATGCAGAGGAAGTAAAAGTCTCCTATATTGCTGATAGAAATGTAAAACTACTTGGAAAAGGTGTTTGGCATATTCTTTATTTGTTTTTTGTTTTGTTTTGTTTTGAGATGGAGTTTTGCTCTTGTTGCCCTGGCTGGAGTGCAATGGCATGATTTCAGCTCACCGCAACCTCTGCCTCTCAGGTTCAAGCGATTCTCGTACCTCAGCCTCCTGAGTAGCTGGAATTACAGGCATGCGCCACCACATCCGGCTAATTTTGTATTTTTAGTAGAGAAGGGGTTTCTCCATGTTGGTCAGGCTGGTCTCGAACTCCTGACCTCAGGTGATCTGCCCGCCTAGGCCTCCCACAGTGCTGGGATTGCAGGTGTGAGCCACTGTGCCCAGCCAGCATATTCTTAAAAAGTTAAATATGTACCTATCATCTGATCCAGCCATTCCACCCCTTAGGTACTTAGTAGTACGTAAGTACTGTCTAAGTTACAGTAACAACTAATCATGTGGTAGTGGCATAAGGATAGACATCCGTCTAAGTACCTAAGGGGTGGAATGCTGTCTATAGTACTGGGCAAGCCATGCTTTGCATATCACCTGGGCTAGGCACATAATTGCTGATGTTTCTAAAAGTCAGGAAAGTTCAGCTTTAAAATAATATGACTCAGATTTGTGTAATCTGTACACAAAATACATAGTACCCAGTTTAGTCAATTGGATACTGGAAGACAACTGGCATTCTCTGACAAACTCATTTTTCCAACCTTTTGAACCTTTCCAGGATGTTCTCCAACATTAATGTATCAAATTCAGAATCTTTCAGCCATCTGTACAGAAAAATGGAAATAAATCACCTTAAATAATAAAGATAACCTATTGTTCCTTGTAACCAAAAAGTCCAGAGTTAGGTGAGGTTTCAAGTGAGGCCTAATTCAACAGCTCAGTGATGTCATCAATGACCCAGCATCTTTTCATCTTTATTTGCTGCCTTCTTTGATATTCACTTCACTTTAAGGGTGCTATCTATTCCCTCCAGACTGACTTCTGGAGGCTTTGTTTCCTCGTTCAAATCCAAAAGAAAGCTAACACTTCCTCCTTTTCACCAAGGAAGTTTTTTATACTGAAGCCTCCAGCAACTGTCTCCTTAGACCAAATTAGCTTAAGTCAATATAGAACTGAATCTGGGCATGGAATCATTTCCCCTAAAACACATGGTCTGTGTTGGGTAACAAGGGATAGCTACCTTAGTGAAAATCAGGATATTATTACCAAAAAGATAGAGAGATGAATGCTAGGTAGATAAAAACAGCAAATGTTCACTACAATTGGGAAAAATACAGTTGGGATTTTATGGGCATAGTCTTTGTACATAAACTTAGCCCTGCCTCTCCCCGCCGTCCCCAGGCTGGCTTACTTTGTGGGATCCTTGTACCTCTTTATTCAGTGGTTTTCCTTTTGAGGGATTATAAAAGGACACAGACTTCCTTTTCCCTTGAACTTTTCATCATTTGTACCAGTCTCTATAGTCACTTCAGTTGTTCGAGGGCTTCTGTTTTTAGTGGCTTAGAAGCTCAGCATTTTCCTTCTCTCTTTTCCACATTATATTCAACATGGGAAGGAGCAAGGAGTGTCTGTCCTTGGGTGGAAAACTAGAGCTTTAGCTGTGTGTCTCTAGGATAGCCCGTGCCTTCACTAGCTTGAGGTGGGTCTGATCTTCATTATCAATTGCTCCTCTTTTTGGCTGTCTTCAACAGGTATTTCCAGTCTTAAACTTAGTAGATATCTTTTTTTCTCATATTCTGCTAAGTAGGAAGGAGTGTACTCTGTGCATCCCTGTGGCTCTTAATGCTTTCAAATGCCAGCTCATGTGTCTTCAAACTTTTGGTCTTTCTAACTGAAGCTTTGCTTCCCTTGAGAAAACTAATTATTGTTTTTCATCATTGTCCTTCTTGCTTCTACATCTGGTATATGCCACCCTTGCTGTAGCTCAGTAGCCCCATGTTCCAGTCCAAGTATATCAGTCTGTTTACATGCTGCTGATAAAGACATATCTGAGACTGGGCAATTTACAAAAGAAAGAGGTTTAATGGACTCACAGTTCCATGTGGCTGGGGAGGCCTCACAATCATGGCAGAAGGTGAAAGGCATGTCTCACATGGTGGCAGACAAGAGAAGAGAACTTGTGCAGGGAAACTTCCCTTTATAAAACCATCAGATCTCATGAGACTTATTCATGATCATGAGAACATCAGGGGAAAGACCTGCCGTCATGATTCAATTACCTGTCGCTGGGTCTCTTCCATGACATTTAGGAATTGTGAGAACTACAAGGTGAGATTTGGGTGGGGACACAGCCAAACCTTATCACCAAGTTTCTGTGATTTTTTTCTCTTGTGCTGGTATAGGGGTACCTTGAGAACACCCTCAGTTCACTGCTCATGGTCCACAAGAGGTTAAATTGTTCTCCTCACCAACTGTTTAACAACTGGGCATTTCTTTTTTGAGATGGAGTTTCCCTCTTGTCGCCCAGGCTGGAGTGCAATGGCGTGATCTCAGCTCACTGCAACCTCTGCCTCCCAGATTCAAGTGATTCTCCTGCCTCAGCCTCCTGAATAGCTGGGATTACAGGCGCATACCACCACACCCTGCTAATTTTTGTATTTTTCAGTAGAGATGGGGTTTCGCCATGTTGGCCAGGCTGGTCTCAATCTCCTGACTTCAGGTGATCTGCCCACCTTGGGCTCCCAAAATACTGAGATTATAGGCGTGAGCCAATGTGCCCGGGCCACCTGGGCAATTTTTTCATGTGAAATGACTAAAGTTTAAGCTGTAGGTGTTTTTATAACCAAGAAGTCTGGACACATGCAAGAACATCTGTCCTTTTCTTTCTAGGCAAAGACTCAGTCTTTTAAATATCTTAGAGCCCTAAAGAGGAGCCCTAAAAATTACTTGTCATGTACTCCACTTTCTCCCTTTCCTTTTGTGATATTTCCCAAGGCTTGCAGAATAATACACTCAGGGAATGCTAGTAAGACCACATACACATACTCTTCCTTCTCAAGTAATTATCAAGCACTATATTTGCTGACAAAAAAAATGTGTGAATTTATGACAATATAGTAGTTATATACCAAGTGAAAAATCAAATTATGAGGCATATGTAATATTATTCCTTCTCTGTAAAAAGTAACATATATTTGAATAAGCCTACCTACATAGAAAAGTCTGGAATTATACATACAAATTTATAAAATAGTTTATCTTTGAGACTGGGATTAAATTTTTTTTAATTAGTTACTTTTGACAATGATTTTTAAAATTGTTTCTTTCCTTCTTTTCTCTATTTCCCTCCTTTATTTTTCTTTGTACCACAATCATATATTATATTATTTAATTAACTTTTTATTTTGGAATAATTTTAGATTTACAGGAAAGCTGCAAAGAGAACATGGTTTCAACTTCTCTTTGTGTTATCGCCTTACATTATGATGGTACACTTGTTTAAAGTAAGAAACCAACATTGGTACATTATTAACTAAACTCAAAACTTCAATCACATTTGACCAATTTTTCCATTAATTTTCTTTTTTCCTTTCCAGGATCCAAACCAATTGCATTTAGTTGTCATGTGGCCTTAATCTGCTCTGTCCTGTGACAATTTCTTTCCTTGTTTTTTATGAACTTGATTGTTTTGGGGTGTAATGGTTAGGTATTTGAAGAATGCCCCTTAATTTGTGTTTATCGGCTATTTTTTTAAAAAATCATGATTAGACCAGGTTTTGAGTTTTTGGAAAAAGTACCATAGAATTGATGTGTCCTCTTTATATCATACTGGGGTACATGACATCAACATGACTAATCCCTGCTGATGTTCACTTTGATCACTTGATTAAGGTGGTATTTCTTATTTCTCCACATTTAAGTTACTGTTTTCCCCTTTCCAGCATGTATTACTTTAATAATAAAATAGCTAATAACTTGTTTTTATTTATTTTTTATTTTTATTTATTTTTTGAGACAGAGTCTCATTCTGTTGCCCAGGCTGGAGTGCAAGGGTGTGATCTTGGCTCACTGCAACCTCTGCCTCCCGGGTTCAAGTGATTCTCATGCCTCAGCCTCCTGAGTAGCTGGGATTGCAGGCATGCACCACCATGCTGGGCTAATTTCTGTATATTTAGTTAAGACAGGTTTTCATCATGTTGGTCAGATTGGTCTCAAACTCCCAAACTCAAGTGATTCTCCCACCTCAGCCTCTCAAGTGCTCGGATTGCACACATGAGCCACTGCACCCAGCCACTCATAACATGTTTTTAAAAGTAGAAAAATTATGCCAAGGACCAGATGACTCCCTGAAGATCAGTGGCTTCTTTGAAAAGATCAAAAATATTCTTTTTCCCCCCCAGAGAACAGAGGAAAATGACCTACTGGAAATTTCTTTTTTATTTATTTTCCTGATGAAAATTATATTTCACTCATATCCTTTCCATCCTTCTTCTCAGGAATATAGGACTTAGTTTGTTGAAGCCGTTTGAGTGGTAATGGAAAGAGAAAGTTTCCACTTTGTTTTCCATCAATCCAGAAAGGAATGACTTGAATTTGATTCTCTGAAGTAGCTTGAAGTATTCTAGGAGAAGCCTAGAGTACAGCTGCACTGACTGCACGTCCACATTCAGGGTTGGGTGTCATAGAATATTTTTCTGTTACCTTCACAATTGAAATAACATATCAAGATCTCATTCTGGTCGAAGTTTGAAAATTTAAATAATTGATGCCTTTGTGAAGAAATTCCCCTGCTTCCCTAAAGGAATGTAGGAAAATGGCATTATTGCTCACGTACTGCAAATCTTTCATTTTAATCTTGAAAAAAAATGATATTTTTTTCCCCACAGAATACTATATAGTAGTTTAAAAATTAAACTTGTTCTGGATCCATTATTTACTACCTTTGTAGGTCCCTAAATCTTTCTGAGACTTAGATTCCTCATCCGTAAAAATTAGAATAATTAAAAATACTATCTACCTCATGCTACGAGGACTATTGTCTTTCTGTTAAAATGACACTTTTAAAAATTTTTATAGAGATGGGGTCTTCCTATGTTGCCTCGAACTCCTGGGCTCAAGTGATCCTCCCACCTAAGCCTCCCAAAGTGCTGGGATTACTGGCATGAGCCACTGTACCCGGCAGACTCTTTTATCATTATGAAATGTGCTCATGTTCTATATCTCCAGAAATACTTCTTGACTGAAAGATTACTTTGCCTGACATTAATATAACCATGAATGCTTTACTTTTGTTGTTGTTAGGGCTTGCATGTGTATTTTTCCATTTTTGTACTTTCAATCTATATCTTTATACATAAAATGTGTCTCTTGTAAAGGCATATAGTTGGGTCTTGATTTTTTCCACTCAGACAATCTTTGTATTTCGTTGGAGTATTTTGTTTATTTGTATTAATGTAAGTGATGATATAGAGTCATGAATTGCTTAACGACAAGGACACATTCTGAGAATGGCATTGTGTGAACATTACAGAGTGTACTTACATAAACCTAGATAGTATAGCCTACTATATACCTAGGTTATATACTATAGCCTATTGCTTCTAGGCTACAAATCTCTATAGCTTGCTACTGTTTACACCAGCATTACCATAAACACATGAGTAATACATTGCACTATGACATTATGATGGCTACGACATCACTAGGTGATGGGAATTTTTCAGCTACATTATGATATTATGGGACCACCATCACATTTGCAGTCCCTTGTTGACTGAAATATTGTTATGTAATGCATGACTGTAGCTGTATTTAAGCTCACTATCTTGCTATTGTTTTCTATTTGTCCAATCTGTCAGTTGTTTCTTTGTTCCTCTTATGCTACCTTATTTTGGATTAATTCAGTTTTTCATTATTGCAACTCTGCTTTGAGTCCTCCATTAGCATTTTGTTTATAGCACCTTCTAATGTTTTTAGTGGTTATTCTAGAGCAACAGTTCTCCAACAGGAGTGATTTTGTTACCCAGGGAACATTTGACAATTTCTGGAGATATTTTTATTTGTTGCATTTTGGGGGGAGGTGCTACTGGCATCTAGTGGGTAGGGGCCAGGGATATCACTAAACATTTTAAAATATAAAGGTTAGCCATACACAACAAAGAATTATCCAGCCCCCAAAGTCAAAAGTGACCAAGTTAAGAAACCCTGGTCTAGAAACCCTTCATCCTTCATAATGAAAAAAATTATACAATAGTAAAGATCCATTTATCTGCTCCAATAATTTCTGCTATCATCATATATTTTACTTCTACATATATTGTAACTCCACAAGGAATTGTTATTATTGTTAATTTAAGTAATAGATAATCTTTGATATTTATGCACATGTATACCCTTTCTGATGCTCTTCATTTCTTCCTGGAGTGCGGTTCTTTAATGTAGTATCATTTTATTTCAGTCAGAAGGAAAAAATATTTCTTACACTGCAGTTTTGATGGCAATGACTTCTTTCAACTTTTGTCCAAAAAAGTCTTTATTTAATCTTAATTTTTAAAGAATTTTCACTGGATACATAATTATAGATTAGCAACTTTATCTTAGATTATTTTAAAGATGTGATTATACTATATTCTGGCATCCATGTATTGTGCTGTGTTGGAGTTTGTTGTTAGTCTTATTTTCACTTCTTTAAGGTCATTTGCCTTTCCCCACACTCCCTCTGGCTCCTTTTTTTAGACAGGGCCTCACTCTGTTGCACAGGCTGGAGTGCAGTGGCATGATGATTAGGGTTCACTGCAGCCTTGATCTCTCAGGCTCAAGCAATCCTCCCACTTCAGCCTCCCACAGGTATGCACCACCACACCTGGCTCATTTTAAAATTTTTTTATAGAGACAGAGTCTCCCTATGTTGCCCAGGTTGGTCTTGAACTCCTGGGTTCAAGTGATCCTCCTACCTCAGCCTCTCAGAGTGTTGGGATTACAGGCATGAACCACTTCATCCAGCTCTGGCTGCTTTTAAGTTTTTTTCTTTATCCTTGGTTCAGAAGTTGGATTATAATGTGCCTAGGTATGGCTTTCTTGTTTTTATCCTACTTGGGGTTTACTGAGATTCCTGGCTCTGTGGGTAGATGTCTGTCATTACTTTTGGGAAATTATCCGCCATTATCTCTTTGAATAGTTTTTTTTCTGCCTCATTCTCTTGCTCTTTTCCTTCTGAGATTTTAATTACCCTTATATTGGCTGACAATCTCGTACATAACTTTCATGTTGTTTTCTCTTCTTTCCATTATTTTTTCTCTATGTACTTCAATAGTTTCTATTGCATTGTCTTTGAGTTCACTACTTTTCTGCTGTGTTCAGTCTACTATTAAGCCTATTCAAGGAATCTTTTAAAGTGAAATAAACAAACATAAAATTAATAAAGTGTAAAATTCAGTGACATTTAGTACCTTCACAATGTTGTTCAACCACCACCTCTAGTTCCAAAAAATTTTCATCACCCCTAAAGTAAACCCTATATCCTTTAAGTACTCACTTCCTATTCCCTTCTACCCACAGACCTTGGCAACCACCAATCTGCTTTCTGTCTCTATGGATTTATCTATACTGGGTATTTCATATAAGTGGAAGAAAAAATATGTGACCTTTTGTGCCTGGGTTCTTTCATTTAGTATGTTTTTGGGGTACAGCCATGCTGTATCATGTATTAGAACATTCAACATCTGGATCACTAGTGGGTCTACTTCTACTGACTATATAGATTATAGGTCACATTTTCCTGTTTCTTCACATGTCTCATCTTTTGATATGCTTGTTTTGCAGCAGACGGGTGTAGGCAACCTTCCCCAAAATCCAAGAAAGCTGAGAGGCTGAAAAGGCTGACAAATCCAGTTTCTTAGAAAGCAACATTTAAGAGGGACTTATGAACAGAAGCCCTGTCTGTCTCAGGTGGCAATGAGACAAGATGGTGGACTCCTGTGCCATTACCCCTTAGATCTAGAGTTTATATAGCACAGGGGAGGGGGTAGTTCAGAAGGGTTATGTAGGACAATTGAAGTATAATAACATCAAAGTTGTTTGACCTAAGGACAGGATTTATGGTAAGTACCTGCTCTTACACAGTTAACAACAGATAAACTTGAAATCTTAGAGACCTTCCTGGAACAGGTGTTAATCAGAAGCTAGCATGGTGGATTACCTTCCATAATGGAGTTGGTTTAGCCTCCACAATAATGAAAATTGTGCATAAAATGACTATAGATTCTGATACCAATGATTTTATTCATCCTAGAGAGAGAAGGCTCTTTTGTCAGGAAAATGGGTGAGGAGTAATCACTTCAAACCAATTAGAAATTGAGCTAGGTTGGCACTGGGTTATGGGTTTAGTTCCACTCAGTTCTAACTAAAAGTCTTGAGGGCAAAATTTGAAAATAGATTCTTCCCTTTTGGGAAAGAACCTTTTCTCTACTCAGACTTTTTCTCCTATACATCATGAGACTGCAAGATATTTATCTCTGACTTTCCAGCCCATCCTCTTAGGCTTTAGTGCCACTCCAGTGCTCAAGAAAAGTCAGTGGGGAGAAACCAAGGCGAGATCTGACTTCAAGTTTAAGGCTTCTCCAAATTCTGATCTTTCATGTAAGCTCATGAGGCTGTCAAAAGTTGTATTACTTTTATCTCCTGAGCAGAGTCTCTCTGCCTATAGCAAAAAACAATTATTAGCCCATACCCAGACTTGGCAGATGTCCCACAAAAGGAAAGTGGTCATTAATCTCCACTAACATAGAAAAGACTTCTCTCTCCCCTCTCTCTGTATATATATATATACACACACGTATACGTATATACATATATTGTTGTTACAGTAGAAGGGAGGTATGTTCCTACCTTCTATATCCTGCAGGTTTGTACTCCATTATATCAAGTAGAAATGGGCTTATAAGATTATATTAATTTTATTAATTCATTCAATAAATATTTATTGTTCACCTTCTATGTGCCAAGTATTGTTCTAAGCACTACAGTTGTTTCAATATTCTTATCTTTAGCAGCCATGTGAATAGTTGGATCATTTAGGGAGGTGTAATATTTGGAATGGAACCAGTTTTTGAATAGGAAGTGTATCAAGAGTTCGGTTTTGGATGAGCTCAGTTTGACATATCTATTAGGCATCTAAGTGGAAATATAAGCAGCTAGATATATAAGTAGAATTCAGGGAAGTCTCAATCTGAATGAATTTGGGGGTTATCAGTATATGGATGGAATTCAGAGCCATAAGTCTGAATGAGATTATCTAGGAAATTAGTACAGATAGAGAAGCATTCTGCAGTACTGAGCCCTGGGAAAACCCAACATTTAAAGATGCGAGAAGACAAATCAGCCAGCAAAGGAAACAATGAAAGAGCAGCCAGTGAGAAAGGAAGGAAACCAAGACTAAGGTGTAACAGTAGCCGGGTGAAGAAAACATTTCAAGGAAGGAGTGATCAACTGTGTTGAATGGTGCTCAGAGGTTAAATGGGCACAAAAACATGGCCATTACTTTTTTTGGCAACTAGTGGCCTTAAAGAGTTGCTTCAGTAAAGTGGTAGGGCCAAAAGCCTGACTAAACTGAGTTAAGGAGAAAAATTGAAGGCAAAGAAGTTCTACAAGGACAGGTGCCTGGATGACCTTGCTCAACCCAGTTCTTCTCTCTCTTTCCTCTTAGTTGAAGTGTCTGAAAAAAATCTGAGCTATTTCCCCGTTTTGCAACATTAGTGCTCAGTGGGACAAGTGACGTCCAGAATATATGAACCCAGAGCAGAACACTTCTGGGGTTACTCAGCTGTTGCGCAATGTAGGGTATGTGCAGACAAGACTCCAAACACCTTGGGCACTTTCCTGAGCCTTTGAGAGACCAGCTCACTATGGATCCTAGGCTTCTGATTATCCTTGCTGCCTATCTTTGAGTAATAAGGAAGCTTTTCTTGACTTGTGCAAGTGTCCTGTCTTACTAGACTCATACAATACTGGGGATCCTTTTGCTCCACGCAGCTGTTTTGATGTTACTGAAACTGCTGTTGCAACTGGGTCTACTCTAAGCCCCTGCCAGACTTGTGAACCTTTACAGAGGTATAAACAACTCTGGATGAATTTTACTATTAAAGGGAGTATAGAAAAGGGATGTCAGCTGGGAGGACATCAAGGGAGGAGTTTTGTAAAAAATATGAGATTGTATGATATACTTATATAAAACATGTTAGCATAGTAATGGTAAGTAAATTGTTGTGTTTACTATTATTATCTCACTACGACAATCATTTGAACTTTCAGATAGTAGCTAATATAATTTTAGGACTTTTAGTATTCATATTCTGATTCTTTAAGTTTGGACCAGAAAGGAAAGTTAAATTCTCAGAGAGAAAGTCAAAATCTTGGGAGCATACTTGTGACTGATGACCCTACTCACTATGGACAAGCTTATTCCACTAGAGAACAGATGACATCTACGATTGCTCAGGTATTATGGAGAAATAATTTTTGGCATGTTAGTTTCTCACTGTAATTGTTTGAAGAGGGAAAGACTGTAAGAATTAGCTAATGTGTCAAGTATGTCTTCTCATTCATGAACTCAATAATTGTTTATTAAGCAACTATATGGCATTATTCTAGATGTTTGAAACATGGCAATTAAAAACATTTTTACTTTCTTGGAGGTTATATTCTATTTTTTGAGACTGAGTCTCACTCTTTGCCCAGGCTGGAGTACAGTGGTGTCATCTCAGCTCAAGATCACAAAAGTGATCCCAAAGTGTTGGGATTACAGGCATGAGCCACTGCATCCGGTGTCTTGGAGGTCATATTATAATAGAGGAATAGATAATCAAGTATGAAAATAATTGGAAAGATAATTTCACATAATGTTGAGTGGTATGAAGGATGTACACAGGGTCACGAGATAGAAAGTGACTGAGAGGAGGGTTGGTGAAATTCTATATACATAAGGTAGCCAAAGAAAGCTTTTTAAGGGAAGTGACATTTGGCCTGATGAAGGAGGCAGCTATGTGCACATATGGGGTTGTGTGTGGAGGGGGGGCAACTTTCTAGGCAAAGGGAACAAAGATGCTAAAGTAAGGAGAAGCTTGACTTCTTAGAAAAGAAAGAAGGCCAATATGTCTGCTGTATGAGTAAGGGCAGAGTAGCATGGGAAGAGGTCAGAGAGGGGGTCAATAGCCAGATCTGGTATAGGGCTTTGACTACGGTAAGAAGTTTGCTTTTTTAAAAAAAATGTGGACAACGTGCATAATATAAAACTTACCATCTAGATACTTTAAAGTGCACAATACAGTAGACATTAAGTACATTCATAGTTCTATGCAACCATCACCTCTATCTCATTCCAGAACATTTCTAGCATGCCAAAAGGGAACTGGGTAACAGTTAAGCAGGGACTCCCCATTCTCTTTCCCACTAATGTTTCCATTTCTATTGTATTTGCCTACTCTGGGTATTTCACAAATTGAATCATAGAACATGTGACTTTTTGTGTCTGGCTTATTTCATAGCATAATGTTTTTGAGGTAAAATCATATTGTAGCATGTATCAGTACTCAATTCCTTTTTATGGCTGAGTAATGTTCCATTGTGTGGATATATAACACATTTTGTTTCTCCATTCATCAGTCGATGGATATTTGAGTTGTTTTCGCCATTTGTCTATTGTGAATAGTGTTACTGCAAATGCTAGAGTACAAGTTTTATTTGAATGACTGATTATTTAATGGATCATATGATAATTCTATGGTTAACTTTTTGAACAACAGCTAAACTGTTTCCATAGCCAGCTGCACTATTTACATGCCTTCCAGCCATGTATGAGGGTTTGAATTCCTCCACATTCTAGTCAACACTTATTTTCCGTTTTAGAAATTTATTCTTATACTCATCCTTGTGAAGTGGTATCTCATTGTGGTTTTGATTTGCAATTCCCTAATGACTAGTCAAATCTAGGAACACAAAGATTTATCCCTGTTTTCCCCTAAGAGTTTTATGATTTTAGCCCTTATACTTAGGTTGCCACAGCTAATATACACAATGGTGAAAGACGAAAAGCTTTTCCCTTATGATCAGGTAGAAGACCATTGAGTATTATGTTAGCTGTGGGCTTTTCATAAACGTTCTTTATCATATTGAAGTAATTCCCTTCTATTCCTAGTTTGCTGAGTGTTTTTATCATGAAGGGGTATTGATTTTGCCAAATGACTTTTCTGCATTAAAGGAGATGACCATGTGGTTTTTTCCTATCTATGAATGTAACTTATTACATTGACTGATTGTCTTATGTGAATGACCCTTGCATTCCTGGGATAAATCCCATATGGTCATGATGTATAATGCTTTTAATATGCTGCTCAGTGTGATTTGCCAGTATTTTCTTGAGGACTTTTGCATCTATATTCATAAGGGACATGGGCCTGTAGTTTTCATTTCTTGTATATTTTTCTGGTTTTGATGGCAGTGTAATACTAGCCTTATAGAATGTGTTAGGAAGTCTTTTCTTCCTATTTATTGGAAGAGTTTGAGAAAGATTGGTGTTAATTCTTCTTTAAATGTTTCTAGAATTTACCAGTAGAAATACCTGGTCCTGGGCTTTTCCTGTTGGGAGGTACTGATTTAGTCTCTTGTTATAAGTCTATTCAGATTTTTTTATTTGTGAGTCAATTTTGGTTTCTAGGAATTTGTCGATTTCATCCAGGTAATCTGATTTGCAGTATAGAAATATTAATGGTATTCTTTCTTATAATCCTTCAAATTTTTGTAAGGTTGATAGTCATACTCCCATTTTAACTTTTTTTTTTTTTAATATATATTTTTATTGCATTTTAGGTTTGGGGGTACATGTGAAGAACATGCAAGATTGTTACATAGGTACACACATGGCAGTGTGATTTGCTGCCTTCCTCCCCATCACCTATATTTGGTATTTCTCCCCATGCTATCCCTCCCCAACTCCCCACCCCCCGCTGTCCCTCCCCTTTTCCCCCCCGACAGACCCCAGTGT